>JANIJG010005458.1:0-14936 GCA_024611175.1 Megaceryle torquata
GGGGCGTTGGGCAGCGCGCCCCCGGGGGCTAACGCCCCGCCCGGCCGTTCAGCGGGCGGGGGCGGGGGGAGGGCGGGGTGGGGGCCGCCCGTTGGAGGGGGCAGGTGCGGTGGGGGCGCGCGCTGAGCGGGGCGCCCCCCCTTCTCTCTTTTTCTCTCTCCCCCTCTTCCCCCCCCCCCTTCTCCCCCCCCCATTTCCCTACATCGCTGTGCGGCAGGTGTAAGGCAGCGACGTCGGCAGGAGCATGGCTCGCACCAAGCAGACCGCCCGCAAGTCCACCGGCGGCAAGGCGCCCCGCAAGCAGCTCGCCACCAAAGCCGCCCGCAAGAGCGCGCCCTCTACTGGTGGGGTGAAGAAGCCGCACCGTTACCGGTACGCAGCGCCGCGCAGAGGCGGCGCCGGGCCGGCACCGGCAGCACACCCTCACCCCCCCACCCCCGAACTCCCTCCCCCGCGGGGCCGGGGCGGGGCGCCGGGTGTGTTTTGGAGGGGAAGGGGTGGGGGGGTGGGGGGAAGGAAGAGATTTTCCGCACTCCCCGGGTCCGCACGCCGGCACCGCTCTTCCGCGGAGAGGCGCTTCTGCCTCTTCCGCCGCAAAAAAACCCCAAACCCATAAATGCTCAGCGCGGCTATCGACCCGGTATTTACCTTGAGACCCTTTCCGGGCTTTTCAGTAACAGTGCCTAAAAAAACCATCATCAACCTCCCCTTACGGTGAACGCGACTTTGCGATCTTTTTTTATTATTAGCATTTTTAATTTTTTAATTTTTTTTTTTTTTTTTTTAACTTCTGGTTATTTGAGTGGTTCTGTAGGGTCGTGCCACAGTGAAGTTTATTGTTAGCGGCGTATCTTAATTTACTTGTAGGGTTCGATCCGTCCCCAGCGCCGTTCCGGTGTGCAGGGGAGGCGATCCGCCACGCGAGGGCGCGATATGTCCACGGATACGCGGGCTTGTCCGAACAGTCCTGCGCTCGCTCATCCCGAATGCAGGCGTTAGTACAAGGGGAGCATACAGGCTAGAATGAACGGCGGGTGTTTCTGACAGTCCTAATGAAGTTTTCTAGTCCTTGCTCGGTGCTGGATGGCAACAGTTGTGCTCCAGTTTGGAGAGTGGTCTCGGGCTAGGTTGGGGAAAAGTGGATTGGGAAGTAGAGATGGGTTTGAAATACAAAACTTAATCTGAAAGTCTGTTGCTGTAGGTTAATTAATAGACTGGCAGAAGGGTAATCTAGCTGGAGTAGGAAAAGACAAAGTTTCCACAGAAATAATCATGCTGTTAATTGCAGGGATTGACTTTGTGTCTGCAAAAGTAGGTTGTTAATCTGAACATGTCCTTCTGACGCTGAAACTAACATAAGGAAATACACTAGATACTTTGAACTGATAATACAATGTATATTCTGTTAGTTTTGTTAGTGTTTACAGTGTCTTGCATTATCAGGGAAGAATAACCAGATTCCCCTTAAAACCATGCTTACTATCAGGCTAATCGTGAGGGTACCTGTGGTAGAGTTGAACTAGCTAACCCACCACAATGTTGCAGTTTGCCATGTCTGCACTGAGCTGTGTTAGTGTTACTGTTAGCTAACATGTGCTGCCCACCTCATTGCTGTGTGAAACTGGGGCCTCGAGGGCCTGAGGGGCTCCCTGTTGAGGCTGGTGGAAGTTTGCACGGATTGACTGTGTGAAAACAGTTCCCTTTTGCCAGTCAAACTGAATCTGTATTGTAAATGCTGGGTGCTTCCTGGTAAAAACAGAATGTGTACAGTGCTTAGTTCAGATGGTGAACCTATGTTTTTAAGGTAATGTAGAATATATGAATATAGTTTGAATACTAATTCTTTCTTTTTTTTTATTTTATTTTTGAAATTTAAAAGGCCGGGTACCGTGGCTCTCCGTGAAATCAGGCGCTATCAAAAGTCTACTGAACTTTTGATCCGCAAACTTCCCTTCCAGCGCCTGGTGCGTGAAATTGCTCAGGACTTCAAGACAGATCTGCGCTTCCAGAGCGCTGCCATTGGTGCTTTGCAGGTGAGGGAGCATCCTGGTTGGGTGGCAGTTGGGGTGTGTCCTAGGGGAGTGCTACCTGTCATTAGACAGGGGTCAGTCCTGTAAGTGCTGTTCTAGGGAGACAGTACACCCCTCCTCTCTCTCCCCACCAAACCTGGAGACTGAAGGTATGGAAGAGCTCTGCCTCCTATCCCCATTGGCCAGGCTGTTTCTAGGGTTAGCCCCAGCTTTGCCTGATTGGTGAGCTGCTGTGGTGGGAGTGGCCCCTATGAATGGAGGGGGGGGTGCTGATATGGGGGGGAGATGTGCTGCTCAGCCTTCCCTTCCTCAGAATGGGCATAGTGATGCCCTATAGATGCCATAGGATAAAATAATGCAGAGGTCAGCTCCTTACAAAGGCTATGAATGTGGTTCGAGGGAGTTGCTTTTTTATTTTATTTTTTTTAATAAGCCCTGTCTCTCAAGTGGTTGCACTTGTCTTAAGCAGCACTGTTCTGCCACTTAAGATAAATGTATTTCCTTTATTGTTGAGCTTTGTTAGAGGCTTTGCTTGCGTCTGAAAGCATGCAATCTGAGAGGAAAACATCCTGTAAAGCTTGTTCTAGTGTGTCTCCTAATGGAGGTCTTGATAGCCTCAAATGCTTATTAAAGAAATTAGCTCAACAAGCAACATCTAAAGACAGTTAGGAAATGGGTTTTTTTTATGCTGTAGTTAATGCTAAACACATTTTAAAAATTTGTTAGGTAAATAACTTAGAGTATACTGAACATGAAATAACGTTGCCCAAATTCCCGCATTTAAGTTGGATCTCCCTTCAGGGCTCTATTCTTTTCATGGGAGCATTTCCCTCTTGTCCTAGAAAGGCACTCCTGATTAAGGGTAGGTCATTACTGTTCTTTTGGCTGCTGAAAGATTGTTCCAGAACCTATCCGTAATTATAGGATATTTGATAGGAAGGCAAAATGATGTTTTTCTAGTTAACGACTTCCACTTGATAAGGGCCAAGACATGCCATGAGACCCTGTAAATTGAGCACATGGTTAGCTTGTGGCTGCATGCATTTGCAAAGTTGCTGCTTTTGCCTTCCCCCCCCCCGTCTTCACTGCTGTCAGTAAATGTGGTGGCTCTGAAATCCTGAGGCTTACCTGTGTGTCTTTTTATCAGGAGCTGCTTATTAAAATTTAGTCAGTGGTGAATACATTTTCAGAAAGCTGTTATTGAACATTCCTGGTTTTGCATTAAGGAGTTGTTGGTATAGAACTTGTTCACATACTATTCCTAGTGTTTCCTGCTTGCATAGTTGCAGTAAAAACAAAACAAACCAAAAGACAAACAAACCACAACAAAACAAAAAAAACCCAAACCAAACAAAACAACAACCCAACCAAAAACATTTAACCCTTTCAATACCATGTTGTTGCTGCTAGCCTGGTTTATTTGGTGAAGTGTCTTAACTTCTCACGAGATGATTTAGGAAAAATGTGTTGGGGTGCCCATATCCTACTGCATATGAAATAACTTATTAACACTACAGTGCCTGCTGTAGTAAATATTTTTCTTTTTTTGTATTATATAATCTATGTTTTTAAACAGGAAGTTTTAACCTAGAAAGTTGATTTTTACAGTTCCTAGTAAAGAAATAGTTTGCATGAGCTGTTCTGTTGCATGTATACTAGAAAGGGGGACCTCAACTACCTTTCTATGAGTGAGTTCCATCATTCTTACCTTCTTGCCCCAGCCGTGTCCTGGTCTGTGTGCTGGTTTGATGCTGAGAAGCCAGGATGCTTCCTAGAAGATTGTTAGGTGTTAGAATTCTGTATCAACCCAAAAATGTGTAAATGGTTACCATTAATAGCAGCTAACTTAATGTCAGCCAGAAGAATAAGATCTAAGTGAGCATCTGTCTAACCCAGAATCCTGTCTGCAGTTGTTCAGTAACACGAAAAATACCATGCATAGGGTTGTGGTTTTCCCAGGATAGGGCTTGTCCTTTGCACTCTCAAATATTGACCCCATGATTCTCACAGCTGTGAGGTGAGAACCTTCTGTGATAGTGGGGGCTGTGCTCTGTACCCCAAATAGACAGGAGATGCTCAGGCAGGAAGAAAGTATAAGAATAGGACAAGTACCTAATAGTAATTCTCTGACTGTTGTCCCATTTTTGGTGATCTGGGGAGTCCTGGGCTAAAGGACTTGTTCTCTTATTTCTGATAATTACCACTATGGTTTTTTATGCTAACTTTTGAATTAAACCATCTCTTTGCTATCTTGTGGCAAGGAGCTTTGTGTCTGAACTGTGTGTTAGGAAGAAATGCCTGCTGCTTCTTTTCTCTAGCACCTGACAATTTTGCCTGATGCTCAAGAGCTCTTACTCTGGAATAGGCAGCAGACAAGTCACTCAAATAGTGTAACTCAGTCTTTAAATAGAGAAGTTCCTAAAAAAACTTCTTGATAAGGTAACCCCTTATCTTATGAGATGCCCGTCAGGATATTGTTTCGCTTGGGTTCTGGAGGATATCTTCACCAAATGGCAGTAGTATGCAACTTTGTCATAGAATATTATTTGGTGGTTTATAAGCATAGGGAGACTTTCATCTTTTGAGAATCTAAAACTTGTGATGTTTGTAATAAAGGTAGAAACCTAAACTTAATGCCATGTTACATTGTACTTGGAATTATTACTATTTTTTCCTGGTGCTCAGAGTGAAATTGTTAACTCTTTTTCTTCTACACTAGGAGGCAAGTGAAGCCTACTTGGTTGGCCTGTTTGAAGATACCAACCTGTGTGCTATCCATGCCAAACGTGTCACAATCATGCCAAAAGATATCCAGCTAGCACGCCGCATACGTGGAGAGCGTGCCTAAACTTCGCTAAGATGGGTTTGTCATTCTTGAAGCAAAATCTTCTTCCTGTTATTGGTAGTAATGAACGTTAGATATTTTTTCCATGGGGTTAAAAGGTACCTAAGTATATGGTTGCAAATGGAAAAATAGGGGACAGAATTTGGTATTGGCAAGTTTATTTCCATATTCATTTGTGTGTGGATTTTTAATATAAACTGAGGGGACATAAAACATCAATGCGGTCAAAAAATGTTTCAATGAAAAAGTTTCAACAATTCAACTTTATAAAAAAAAATAAAAATAAATAAACCTGTCAAATTTTTCTGGACAATGCCAGCATTTGGATTTTTTTAAACAAGTAAATTTCTTACCAATGGCAACTAAATGGTGTTTGTAGCATTTTTATCATACAGTAGATTCCATCCATTCACTATACTTTTCTAACTGAGTTGTCCTACATGCAAGTACATGTTTTTAATGTTGTCTGTCTTCTGTGCTGTTCCTGTAAGTTTGCTATTAAAATACATTAAATGATGCCTGCTTTTAGTCTTGATTTTTAAATATTACTTGTGGGTAATGTTCGATTAAAAAATAATCAGCCTTTCCATCCCTTTTTCTCCAATATGTGGCCTAAATGCTTAGGCCAGATCTAGGAAACATGGGGGATACTGCCTTGGCTAATGTGGGTATGTGAGGGGTTCTTTTAAGAGTGTAAAATTTCTGTCTGCTCCACGTGAAAGCAGGTTTGGTGAGCTACTACCTCGTCGAGACTGGAGCTGGACTGAGCTCTCAAATAACTGAGCTACAGCAGTAAGAAAATCGGTTTTGTTGCTCTTTAAAATTCTTTTTTTACTCAACCTAATGATGAATTTGGAAACATTTCTGATTTTCATGTCTCGTTAGTATGGTGTAAGAGGTGGGGTGTGGTGGCTTGGGGGTTTTGGTGTGTTTTGGGGTTTAGTTAGGTATTCTGAAACTCTTTTGCACTCTTACTTGGTTTCTCAGTTTGTAGGTGTTCACTTTTTGGTTGACTACCTTTCTGTTTCAGTCACACCCTCTAGCATGTTTGAGAGTTTAGTCCGTCTGTGATTAGTTTCAGTTTGTACACTTAAAGAAGTTTTGTACCATTTTTCTAAGTTACAGTACTTTGTAGGAGCATACATTTGAAACTTACCTCTTTTTTCATATTCCCCCCACAATTGCTGATCAGAGTTCCTGTGAAGAAATTTACTGATGAAATCATGTTCTGTAAAAACTTGGGTTTAATTTTTCACCTGAAACTCGGTTAAGGATTCCCATGGGCCACTCTGGAAACAAGTATGTGGTGTGCTTTTTTGATAGCTCTTGCAGATCATGAAATGAGTTGCATAGAAGAAAATACATAGGAAGTGAACAGATTTCATGTCTATACTGAGACCCCTACAGAGCTTATTTGCAGTTACCTTTTTTCAAGAGGTTCTGAGTGAGCACTAAACACGAGTGTATTTGATGATTTCACAAAGCAGATTAATAGAGATGTATTATCTGCTTTGGTATCTTGAACAGAGAGCCAAAAATTGCAGAATAAATCACATTATGAATAACTTGCTCAGCTCTAGTAATGAATGCTGTCTGCCAGGGTTGTGTGGAGTAAAGTCTGTTTAAATGAAGTAGGTTGTCACAGAGAAAACTAATGCTAGACAAAATGCGATCACATCATTTTCATGCCAAGCAGCTCATAGGTGTCAACTAAGAATTAAGAAAAACTTGCTTTGGAGCATCCAGAATAACAGAAGTATAAAATGTGAGCAACTGAGACTTAACTGATTTAAGATACCACTTCTGTCTACTTGATAGCAACCCTGTTAAACTTACTTTAAATTCATTTCAATATAATCAAGTACTTACTTCATCTTGTACTTCAGAATTCTGTTTCATGCATCAGTCAATAGTGCTGTAACCACCTACACATAAAGGTAATTTGACTGTTGGGTTTCTTTTTTAATAACTTGGAGTTTAAACATTGATATGCAATTTGTATTTTTTTCTTTAAGTATATTAGAAAACCAATTCTAGAGATTCTGGTACTCAAATGAAATACCAAGTTCTTTCTTTCAAAAGAGAGAATTAGGGTGAGGAATATCCCAGTTTAACTGACAAACCATTCAAGGCAGAAGAATTCATGATGGAAGATAAGTGGATGAGGAACATATGGAGGTGACATTTAAGTGTGCAGTGCTACACCTGCAGCTTAAGGATAAACTTTGCCTCTCAAAGAGTGCTGGTTACAACAACTGTGGTCTTAGAGATGCCATGTGAATCCTGTTAATGATTATCTGTCTGTTGTCTATGTTCATACCAAGTGTAGTCTTGATTTTTATTCATGAGGAATCCTAGGGTACCACTTCTCATTTGTTTCCTCAAGTGTGATGGATTTTCACTTTTCAGACTTCTCAACTGTTTTGCTCAACAAATTCCTTAATCTGTAGCTTTCTCCTTACCTGCCCTGAGTACACTGTATTTTTATCTTTATTATGAAGCAGCGTGGAAATAAGAACAATTAAATCATCAGCTTTCACTAAGAACTGCTTTTTCTTTTAAATTGCCCCACTGTTCAGGTGTCAGTCCAATTTTGGCTGGATCTTCTAGTTTATGCTGTTTAAGGCAGGAGGGAGACTACAAAAGGTGATTTTTGGTTATGATAGGAGTTTAGTTATTTGGGGGGGTTGTTTATTTATTTATTTTGTTCCCAGCAGACTTTGGAAGTTATCTGTCTTAAGTATTTTGGGGATAACTCACTCAGAGTTGATAGTTCACTTGTACCTTGGAGCCTGTCAAAAGCAGGCTCTGCAATACAGAAAGAGCAAAGCAAAAAGGTGGGTGTTGGTGTTAATGCAAAAGCTGCAGAGGGAGAGGAACGGACCTTCTACAGTTCCCATTAAACAACTTTTTTCCTTGTGTAGTAGCAGTCCTCCAAAAAAGTCTTTGGGAAGCGGTGGAGGGACGGGAGGACTGGAGCTCCATAATCAGGGCACAAATGGATCATTAGAGAAAGTAGGATACAGCACATTATTTAGAGTTAAGCTTTAAGCTGCTGATGTGAGGCTGGCACTCCCTTCGGTCCCTTCAGGATTACAGGTTCCTGCTCCCTGGGGTGAAGAAGAAGGGTAGACAAAATAGTTCTGATCCATGCAGTGGTACAGTTTAAAAATAACTGAAGAATTGGGTTTTGATAATGCAATTTCCCCATTTCATGCTTTGCCACATCTGTCATGCTGTTTGCAGTGAGCAGTAGCTGCTGGTGGCCCTGTTAGCTGCCTGCGTGTGCAGGTTTGGGCGTCTGCTAAAAAAATTGGCCTGTAGTCCAAAATCTGCAGGTGTTTACCAAACAGGTATTGCAGCCTGTTTTCTTACTCCCCTGGGCTGCTGCTTCTGGACCCGACAGGGCGCGGGAAGGAGAGTTAGCTGACCTATGGGATGGCAAGCCACTAAAACATGGTAGTGCTCTCAGGTGTCCTTATTAGTTCTTTTGATAAAACAAAGGGTGATCCTCTAAGAGCTGTATATGCCTGCTTGTTCCCCATTCCTGAGGAAACAAATAGATGTTAAATGGATTTAAAATAAGAGTGTCTTGTGGATGTGTTTTTTGTTTGGGTTTTGTTTGTTTTTCTCAGAGAAGAACACTTCCTCAGCCAGTTTGCAAGCACTGTTTTAAGTCTTAGAAGATTCTTAGTATCTACAGTTGCCATATGTCAAAGAAATCATAGTATTTAAAAATTTATATTTCTATTAACTTGTGGTGTTTGGAATTTGTAGAGAAAGGAAATACTATCAAACTTGAATGTGGACTAATTTAACAGTGACAGAAAAAAACCCTAAGTCACATGTGCTCCATTCTCTGCAAAAAGAAATTACTGTTTACATGTGGGGAGGTGTAATACTGATTTAAATCATTCTCTTTTTGTGGAAGAAGTGGCTTCAGGTTCCTCTTTCACATGTAACAACAACACAAAAAAAAGTAGGCTGAACTTCAATTCCTAAAATAGCTTAGTGTTTTGTTTTTTTTTTTTCCCCTCATAGCAATTCAGCTATTTCCTGGGCAGTTCAGTTCTAGCTGAAATTTTGAATAATAGAAACAAGTTGTGATCATGTGGACATCCTCCAGGGGAGGAGTTTAACAGTATTGGGTGAAGGGATGGATGAGACATGGCTCCTTACTTGTTAGTGATGAACATATGCAAAGGTTGAATGTCTATTTAAAGCATATTGTTGCAGGTATGTTCACGTTTCAATTTCTGAATGAATTTGCCCTTTATAACATGTATGTGATAAAGGTGTTTGTTAGGTCTTTGTTTTAGATCTGTATGCTAACAGCTGTATTTACTTGCTATTTTCTCAAGAGTACATACAAAACCTTATTTTTTTCTTAATCTGGATGCTTTAGCAACACAAAAAGCAAGCTTGTCTACCAGAGCCAAAAATTAATGTACTGGGGAATAACTTCAGATGCAAGATGAGTCTCTCTCATGTGGCTGTATAAGATTCAAGTGGTAGTTCTTGAGAGCTTGACTAACATGGGGCTTAAACCCAGCATTTCAGATTTTCTTTAGAAAGGTAACTTGCTGAATATAAAATAACTATTAGTGTACCTGTGTTTAAGTGATGCATTGCTGAGCTGGGTTCCTCCAGCCCTTTATTCCATCTGGCAGTAGCTATTGGTTGATGCCACTGTCCAGGGACCAGATTCATTGTCTGCTTTATTGTAGCTCCTACTTGAAATTATTAGTGCCATCTTGTTCATGAAGGAGAGTAAGTGCAACTATCTCTGTTAAAATAACTGTTCACCAGCAGTCTCTTATACTGGTGACTTTTTTGGATGCATTTTCTCTGTTAGGATTACTGTCCCAGCACATACATTCTTTCCCTCTTAGAAAAAAAAAAAGGGGGGGGGGGGGGGGGTGTGTGTGTGACTGCTTCATGATTTGAATTCACTTTTTGATGCGACTGAAACCAGCGTGTCTCACACATATACTTCCTGTGCCACTGTTTTTGGTCAATTAGCCAAATAACGTGACTGGGCATACCTGAGCTGAAGCGATAAAGCAGGCAGGACAGTAGGAATATCCACTTCCTAGCAGTATATAGTTTAGGTTCAGTTTCACAATATTCTTCATCCAAACATATGCCTGTACTACTGTTCTAATACCAGTTTTTCCTGGCACTCTTGAGACTCCATGATGGGTTACTTCAGTTTATCTTCTGGAGTCTAATATTTGTTTGCTCAGCTTTTACTTGTGTATTATTCCCATCACCGTGTATAGAGTGTCATCCTCAGTGATGAGATTTTTTTTGTTGTTGTTGCGCTAAGTGGATGTTGCAGATTTATTTATGTCAGGTTTGCCTACAAACATACAAGTATGATGCTGAACAAAACCCCACTGTTTATGTTTTTAGTTGTTTTTTTAAAATGCAAGGAGTCTTTGTTATCTTCTGACCTGGATAATACGATGTCAAAAAACTAGCGTGTAAAAACTACCTCTATCAATGGTAGAATTGAAAAGGGACCGTTACAACTGCGTAGGCTGATCTGCTTAATGTAAGCTGCTGAATTTGATCAGATGGTACCTAATCCAGTTCATACCGTCTCTCTGAATTTAAAACATATGATGCTTAGCAGTGCATGTAGCAGAGGCTAAACACTTGTTATAGAAGACAGTATGTGCACCAACACATCTCAAGGGAATGCGAAGGGACTGTCTGGTTTCTGTTTAGGAGAGCTACTGTCATGTAGTTGATTAAGGCAAGAAATCGCTGTCAAAAAACAAACCACAAACTATAAAATTTATTACTTTTAACATATGTTTTGGAAAGGTGCCTTAGCATAGCATGAGCCCTCTTCTGAGAGTTATATTTCAAGCAGTGATTGCCTGATTGGGGGAGCAGACAACCACCCCCTTATTGCCTGGTCTCATATTGTTGGATAACTATTACTCATAATACATCCCTTCCCTGCTACCTGGATGAGAATAAAGTTGGGCCAGAAGAGTTGCAGTGTATGGCCAAGTATCTACTCCAGATGAGGTTAATTGGTGACGTTTCAGGGGCTACAAATGGAGAAGTAAGATCAAGACAGGACATGCAGGTAAGGACACTGTTTGGTTTTTCGTGTGTGGGGTTCTTTTTGTTTGTTTTTCCTCTGCTTCATATCACCCATTCCCATCTTCCTGGCCCATGCAGGGGATTTTAATAAAATTTAAAATAAGAATAATTGCCAAAAACACCCCCCAAACAAACAAACACCCCCAAACAAAACAAACAAACCAACCCAACCACAAACAAACAAAAAATAAACACCAAAAATAACCCAAAACACAGATGCACAAAAAAGGCACAGAAAAACCCCAACAACAACAGATGTTATCCTTGTAGGAGATAGGTACCACCTTGTCTTTATCCAAGAATTTTCTATGTATGCCTGGCAACGGTGGAATTCTAAATAAAGGGGGAAGCACAGCCTGAGTTCTAGGTACATAGAGAGGCTTTTTGGTTGCCTTCTGTCTGTCATCCCTGGAAATACTACCTGTTACGTGATCACAACTAACTAAATATACAAGAAATTGTTTATTTAAAATTAAGACTATTGCCTAACTGTGAGAAATGGCTGCAAAACACTGAGGCTTAGGAATGCTCACAGGTCTACACAGAAGCATTGTGCTTTTTCGTTGATGATGATGCTTGCTGTCCTTTTGCAGCAGTAACACTGAACATCCAGACACTTGGGTAAAATCCCATAAAAGATGAGGATGGGGTCAAAGGCAGGTACAGTGTGTGCTCTCCAAGTCAGCATCGTAGTTGCTTTTGTGAGGGGGGGAAAAAGCCTAGATTTCTGTTCATCTCCCTTGATAACACATCTGTAGGGTTACATGTAGCTCGTGGTTCAGATGTGAACACATGTTCTTTGCTGTATTGTCCCCTGCCAACAGCATCCCCCTCATTTCCTTGGGTAGTCATGCCATTGCACACAGCAGGATCTCTAACAGCAGGGGTGCTTTATGTTACTATGAACTCCTGTGAAGTGAGAAATACGTAAGGGGGGGGTGGGGGGAAGTATGAAAAAGAAAGAAATAATAATAAAAAGATCCTCACATCCCTGCAGCTCTGGAAACCACTTTTGTTTCCGGATGGTGTTATGACTGAATGTCTTTGTTTCCCTACCTTGACAGGAGCCTATCCTCACCACCTCATTGCATGATGTTTGCGTTTGTGTATATGTTATTTCATGGAAATGTCCCAAGTAGATGGGACTGGGAAAAACTGGAAAACATCTATTGCCCATACATCCTGCAGCGACTGTGAGCTAATTCAGTATGCTTCAGTGCTAGCTGTTAACCCTTGGTTTTGCTCCCCTTCCCCCTTTGCTCATGAATAACTAGACTAGTTGATCCCATCTCCTGTCAACATAGATTTGTGAGAGATTTTGCAAGTTCAACTATTTTTGAGTTTTCCTTAGTGTCTGTTGAAGTTGGTGAGGAGTATAATTATCTCCTCTGCCTTTGCCTTGGGGACTGCTTTGAGGAGAGGACAGGCTGAGACAACACAGCAGTCATCAGGTGAGAGATGGTCCGGTTTTTTCCCCTATACTGGAGGAGGAAGAAGGCCAAAGAAATGGTATTTACAGTCCTGCTCAGGCCTCCTGTCTAAATGCATCATTGCCTGGCAGCTGAGCCCCTGTCAAGCAGCCTGTGGGTGGGAAGGCTGCCAGGCAAACACATGGGCATGGATACCCGCTGCGAGGAGCACGAGCGGGAATTGTGGATGGCAGGATGGGCGTCCCAGCTGGGCATATCCCCAGGACCGGTTACCACTGAGGGGCTGTGTGTCCCTACATCTAATGGCTGGAGTGACTTCAAACAGTCTCCATGCCTGCTAATTTGGGGCACAGGAGAGGTGCCAGGCTGAGGCATACATAGCCTTGAGACCTCAGGCTTCAGCTTAGCTGCAGAGCGAGTAGGGAGTTGGCAGCAGCTACGCAAGCTTCCGTGTGCTGGCTTGCCGATGTGCTTTGCCCAGAGGGGCTGTCTCCACGGGTGAGTGGATGATGGCTTTTTCTTTGTGCCTCCTTCTATCTGCACCCTGCTGAGGCTGGGGGCATGGGCCAGAGAAGATGCACAAAGGAGGGGGGACCTCTACAGCAGGTTCTGGGCAGGTGAATGGAGCACAGGGGTTGCCAGGCTGATGCCAGCTCTACTTTCCCTGGAGGACATTGTGAAAGCTGGGACTTCACCAGCCAGGGGTGAGCAGCAGGGGATGTCCAGGGTGTTGGCTTGAGGGCTACTGCCTCGGATGCACACACAGTCTTCCAGGAGATAACTGGCACAATTGAGGCTGGTTGTGTCAGTAGGGCTTTGCTGTAGTCCCAGGGCATGATCTGAGCTGTGGTTAGCAGTGCTAACTCCTGTAGTGGCTGCTGAACTGACACCAGGGAGTTGTGCCCTGCTGCTGACTTGACCTGGGACTGGGCTGGGTGGGGAGGGAGCTCAGGTGTTTCCTGTGACACCTGCAACATATAGCACTGACCAAGGGAAAGCGTTACATGATGTGTGGACCTGCAGTAGTTGTTATCAGCTCCCTCCAGCCCCCTCCTCTGGGTCTACATGTGCAAAAAACGAGGAAAAGCGTTTGTCTTTGCCTGAGTTGTTGACAAAGAGGGACTCATTTTAGTGAATTGGGGGTAAGGGTTTTGTTTGGTTGATTGGTTTTGTTTTGTTGGGTTTTTTTTTTTCCATTCCCTGATATACAAATTGCTTTAAACTGATGTATACTTGCCCTTGTTTTGCTGGCTCTGATATAACTATGAGCTCTGCTGTGCAGCTCGGATATAGTGAAGTTAAGAGATGTTTTCTGCCTGGTATCAGCTTGAAGCCTCACAGACACTGAATCCCTCTAGAGGAGGGCACATCTGTTCAGGAATCTGATCTCATTTCTGCCTTATAGATTCTCCAGCTAAATGGACCATTTGCTTTCATGAAAGTAATTGCTTTGAATGCTGCGGAAAAATAAAGAAGCCAAAGCCACAGACAGTATCTAACCTCACTAGTGTTTATTCAATAAATTAATAAAATAAACACTAATAGGGGAGCGTTTGAGTTCACAACAGTGCAGTAATCTATTTTTAAGCTGTGGTGGCTGTTGCTAGCAGAGCACACCACACAGTAGCTGCTATCTGTAGTGTAAAAAAATCTGGCTAGGGGTGCAGATAGCAGAGTGCACACAGGAGCATCGTGGAGCTGGGGCTTAACAGATCCATAGAAACACATCTGTTCCCTGCCACGCTGACAAGGAGTTGCTCTGCTTCCACTGCCTGCTGCTGCCAGCCCTGAATTCATCCCCCTGGTCTTAGTTACCTGAACTACAGGAAAACCTGTAAAATATGATGCTAGTACCAGGGGGCTGTTGACCTTGGCACCTTGCTCCTGCTGCTCTGATCTCCGTGCTGCCCAGCTGTTGTGCAGGTGGGGCACATGCTCCCAGCATGGAAAGCAGTGAGCTTGTGCCCTCGAATGCAGGGAAAACCTGGGTCACCCAAACTCTGTGTCGATACGACTTGTGCACTCTTTCTACAGATAAGAAAGACATAATTACATCCTTGCTATAAAGCTCCTTCCCTTCCCTGCTATATCACCCTGCTCCTCTGACACAGCTGTAGCCTTCCTGCTCCCTACCCACCTAAAATCAGTAAACCAGAAATACTGCTACAACTGCCTGTTGGAAAGGAGCAGTGGGTACATCTTTCCTCATGCACAGTCTCCCGTGCCTCCCTCTCCTGCAACCATATCCACCCAGTTCCTCGCCTTTTGTGTGACAGAGAAGAGAGGCCTCTCAAACTGGCAGCATCCTTCCCTCCTCTCTGACTTTGGTATGAGGTTGGGCAGATGCTTTCTAATATGTTGAAAGAATATGCATTATCTACTCTAAGCATATTATAAATAAATAATATTTTAAGTATATATTATAGAAATAATGCATTTAAGACTATATTTATTGTAAATATTAGGAATAACATTTTTAAGTGAAATGACTCTTGTAATGTCAACCCTCCA
>JANIJG010005458.1:15036-46878 GCA_024611175.1 Megaceryle torquata
TTTTATATCAGTATATATTTATATATATATATGCACTTTTTTCTTTTTTTTTTTTTTTCTGGAGGGCTGGTAAAGGTAGGCTGCCTTAGGTTTACTTGATAATGTTGCCTTTTCAGTATTTTTTTGTTTTCTTTTTATTATTAAGAAGTGAAAGTTAAGTGGAACCTTCAGAAAGAAGAGACACTTCTCAGAGGTACAGGGTATTACAATGGCACTAAGAAAACCATGGAGCTCACGGCTATTACCAAGGCCACAGCCACCAGGGGCCAGCCCCAGAACTTTCTTTAGAGGATGTGATGTGCTGCAACACAGAGAGCAGTGTTTTCTCACCCTCTCCTGCATGAACCTGCTTTCTCCTGCCCTCTCCTCACTTCCTTCAAGACCTGCCTTTGCATTTTTGAGGCAGATGCAGCATAGTCCTAATGATGACCTCCTTTCTAGGGTATCTTTCATGAGATGCTAGAAGATTAAATTAATTTCTCTAATAGCCTGCCATCCTATTGAGATTCCAGCGTGTTCTCTGCAGAGTGGCTCAGAGTCAAGGTGTGTGGCTCAGGTTCTACCTTGCAGAGATAGTGAGGACTGTGGTACAGTATAGCTGGTGACAGAGAAAGTGTTCAGTTTCATCAGGCTCCTGGGTTGATTTGATGTCACACAACGATGTGGTTTCCCATGCCAGCAAAGGCTTTGCTGGGTAGTTGTGGTTTTTACTGTGAGATGGATGAAGATGGCTTCAGTTGAGGACAAGGAGAACTACCTGTGCTTTCCTCTTCTAGCTTGAGAAATATACATATACGTGCCAAAGTTTGAGCTTGTGTGAGTAGATGTCATTTCTCTCTCTGCCTCCATGTCCCTGCCAGCTACACATGAGGGGAAGGCAGTGCTATTAAACTGTTAAACCTGAACAAAGGGTCTCTGTCACATGAAAAAGTGGTAAAAATTGGTATGAAAAGTGTTTTAGTTCTGGGCTACCAGTAAAGTAAACCACCAAGCTAAAATGACCTGGATGCTTCACCAGTGGAAGAACATCACCCCCAGGCAGCCTAGCTAAGGTAGTATCAGTAACACCTAGAGGTCACCCTTGATGTAAGATGTGTGTACTGACTGTGAGGTCCAGCTGAACCTGCTCCTGACCCCATTAAGGCTTTGGGTTATCAGCAAATGGTCCTCATACCTGCCCCCAGCACCCACCCTGGCACCCTCTTGCCAAGTGGCTGGGTGAGGTCTGCCCCTCTTGGCCATCCGAGGGAACAGCCCATGGAGGTCTCATGCCTGCAACAACTGCAGGTGACCAAGGCAAGCCCACCCATGACTTGCACAGCAACAAAACATTGCCAACCAGGTACTGGGAAATAGTGTGGGAGGGATGGCGTGAGCTGTTTGTGATTCCTGAGCTCTGAAATCCTGTTTTACATCAGTGTTTCTCCAATCATTTTTCTTTGTATCACTCTTCCCCCCACATCCATACTGCTTTTCTTCCCGAGAACAGCTTAGGCAGGCTTTGCCAGGTGGGAGAAATATTTGACACAGTCTGGAGCTTGCTTTTAAGCTAGGTAAACAGGGAGCAGACAAGGTCCACAGTAAGCCATTTGGCACTACATGGAACTGCCTTTATTTAGCACCACCATGCTACTGTCATCCTCAGGATGTAGCCTGGCACTAACTGCACCTCCAGTTGGTTTAATTACAGTATGTTGGTCCTGACATGCTGCTGCTTTTCTTACCAGTATTGAGACGATTCACATGGTACCTGTTGCTAAACCCCATGGATGCTGGGAGCTGCTGGACCACAGTGCCAAACCTCAGCTCCTGGGTGAAACTTAGTAAGATGCTGAGCTATAGCTTTGGGGCAAAGGCTAAAATTAAATTAAATAATTAAGCAAGCCTCTACCCATCACTACTTATACAATGCCACAATTGTGACTAGTGCTTCACAGGTTGAGGACGAGCATGTGGGAAGCATTTCTGTATCGAATGAACCCAGAACCAAGCACAACAAACTACAGGGTGGGGCAGAAGTGTGGTGGAGACAATCAGAAGATGAGAACTGGGGAATTGCAGCCCTGAGATTCAGTCAGCAGTGGGCAGACACCCAAATTTGCTTTGTGATCCTGGGAGCAGGCTTTCCCTTCCTGGTCTTACCTTAAGAATGACTTTTTCAACAACTATGGGCAAGTTACATGACTTCTGGACTTCTCTTTTCTCTCCTAAAATGAGGATGCTGCCTTTATGTCTTAGCAGTGGTGCTGGGAGGACTGTTAACTGTTTGCAACATGCTCCAAAGAGTCACCAATCACCATGTGAGATTCATCCTGGAGGTGAGGTGTTTAGCCCCCCAAACTCCCCCTCCTCCTATTACAGGTCCTGTGAAAGCTGGAATAGATGTTCCACTATTGACAGAGCTGCAATTCAGGTGGGACCATAGAAGAGGTCTCTCCTGGGCAGCTGAGAGGGTACCATACTCTTGCTGATGGAAATCTGTTTTCAACTAGATTACTGAGCTCCCTGCTGCTTTAAATGCTAGTCTGGATGCTAATAATGATGTTATTGCATTGCTGAATTTAAACAGCAGGAAATACACCCACATGATTTAAAGGCAGCTAAATAAGCATATTTTATTTAATGAAATGCTCATAACACTCTTTTGACATTAGACCTGCCTTTGGTGTCACCTGTGCCTGCTCCTGTGTCTCTGTTTGGTACAGGGCTGTGCAGTAGCTGAACTGTTACAACCCTTCTTTTTTTTTCTTTTTTTTTTTTTTTTCTTTTTTTTTTTTTTTTCTGATGAGGAACTAACATCTTTAGCTGAGGATTTTAGCTCCACTTTGTGACTGAAATCAGCCTGTGACAGTTGATGATTATGACATTAAAAATATATTTTTTAACTACAGTTAATTGATTCTCTTGGGAAATTAGCATGCAGCAGGCCGTTTACTCTCTCTTTATCACTATACTTTGCTAAATGAACTCAGCACTGCTGTCTGCTACTGCATCTCCACTGTGATGGGGGAATCTCCTCATACCTCAGTGATGCCAGGCTTTGATTTCAGAAGACAGAGACTAACCCCAGCTAGGGCAGGCAGCAGCCACTTGGCTCTGTGGGTGCCATTGGAGGATAAATGCTGGCGGGTGGTTTCAGTTATTCCATAGATGCTGTGCCTTACCCTGCATCCCCATATTTCTTACTGCTGCTTTCCTTTTCCTGCCCCACTGCTGTTCCATCTGGGAAGCCAGAGCCACGTGTGTGTCTCCAGGCTAAACATCAAAACTAGGCTTTCTGCGACCATGGCTCTGCAATAAACAAGGAGGAGAGCATGTCCCTGCTTGACTGGTACGTTAAGCAGATGTTCAGTATCTAGACCTCATTTCAAGCGGGCAGAAGAGAGAAGGAAGGAGAAGAGGATGATTTTCTCTCCTCCATAACAGCCAATGATGCCTTTGCAAACCTTCTGTGTTTGCGACGCCAGCCAGTGAATTCAGTGTTAACAGCCATTCTTGAGCTGCTGGCTGGGTTGGAGGGATGCTCCCTCCCAGCATATTTGAGCGTGTGTAAAGCTGGCTCCAGCTGCAGAGATGGAAAGGGCTAAAAGGACACTTTAGAGCCACTGAAGAAATGCTGAAAGAATGTGCTGGAAGCTTGGGAGTTATCAGGCTTTGTCACACCTGAGCTGACTGTTTTAACCTTCCTTTGAGCTACTCTCCTTTATATTTATTTCTTACAGAAGCAGCTCAATTTTTCATAACTTCCCTGTATGAAGGGCTTATTATTGTCTGTTGTTGCTATTATTCTCCAAGGTTACACAGCATCTCTGTGGTAGAAATACAGCCCTAAGAATGAGCTGAGCCATCTTGGCTCTTGGTCCTTTTATCGCATCCATCCAGACACCTTTGCCCTCACTCACAGGCAGTACCAATGGGGAAATGTCCTATTGACAGAGGGATGTAATAAGTGTTGTTAATATAACAAGGATTCCTAGGCACAAAGCAAGAGCTAATTAATGTGTAAATGTGCTCTAGTTAATTGGGGAGGCTATACATACCAGTCTACCTGGGCTGTACACATGTTCTTCATGCCAGGTTAATCACCCCCTTCCTACCTTCATCTATGCAAAAAGTTGTTTAAATAACCCCTAATGTTTCTATTTAAGTTGTTTTAAGTGCACAAATGACTTCTATGTAGGTACAAGAAAGACAGTGGTCAAAATTATAGCTGATAGCTATTTGGAAAGCAGAGCATCTGTGCGGCAGGCTGGTAAATTGTGAGTATTTCATGGAAGAAAATGGAAGGACAGTGGTGCCCTTTTCAGGCTGTTCCAGAATAAATCCATCACAGAGCAGAACCACTTTAATCCTTCTGCTTCATAAGAAAAAATTTCCTTTCAGCAGCAGCACAATGGTCACCACAATGGGATGCTCATAGTGAAAATTATCTCAGGGCTGCCCCAGGCAGAGTCTGTGTTTTACAGGATGCCATGGGAGTGACAGTCACCGGGATGGTTTCCTCTGCTCAGCTGCTGAAAAAATCAAAGAGCATCAGTTGTGATTACAATGATGGAAGCTGCTTTGGGTAAATGCTTCAACTTCCCATCATATTAAAAGTTTTTTTCTATACTGAGGTTTCTCCTTAGTCCTACGTCCACGTGAACAGTGCCCCTGGATCCAGTCAACGAGGCTATGCAGCTTCACTGGGCATAAGGGACTGATTTCAGACCCCACTGAAGGAGGCAAACAGTTTTCTCAGCTTCAATTTGTTCCCCCATTTCCACATTTCAGAAAAGAATAAACATTTTACAAAGTGAGAAAGAAGGGTAAAAAACCAAACCAAAACAACAAAACACAACAAAAAACTCGTTGACTGATTACTTTGCTAAAGTAGTTGAAAATTGCTCCTGCCTGTTACGCATCTCTTTTGGGAGCAGTGATACCAAAGAGTTTAGCAAGGAGATGGGGTTGGCTATTTGATGTGCATGTGGGCATTTTGGGCAGTTCTTTTATCAATAAGAGAAAAAGAATTGTGGGTAAAGGACTCATCTGGGAGGAAAGCTGCTTGGGTCACTGAGTCAATTCAGAGAGGTAATAGGGTGCCTGCACACAGGGAAAAAGGTGATTTAACAGAACGTAAGGCTCAATTTCTAAAAGTCTGGAATACCTCAAGCCCAGAAGGATGTTTTCACAGGAGCTTGCCACTTTGGCAGTTCTTCTGAGGGCAGCAGCCATCCCAGTACCCACCTGGTTGGGTTCTGGATGACGTGGTGACATGCACCAAGTAATGGTGAAGGCCACTGCAGCTTTACCAGAGCACACAGTGCTGATCACTCAGAGAATCAGGCAATTGGGGCTGAAAAGGAGGAGATGAAGGGATGAGAGGATGATTTTGAGTAGTGGGGAGAGAAACTGAGCTCAGCAGATGTGCTGAGGCTGCCCAGCACAGTGAAAGCTGGATCCCTTCCTTCCTTTGAGCCAGCCTCATCAAATGAAAACAGGAGGCCAGTGGCTGAGGTTTATTGCTGCTATGTCTGAAACAAATCAAAGGAAAGAATATTTGGTTTGCCCGAGCATGGCAAGGAGTGTGCCAAGTCTTTCATGTAGGAGCATAGCCAAGGTGTTGCTGCCTGCTGGGTTGAGGCTGTCAGGTCCTGATGGGCAAGGATTTATGGTCGCAGCAGGGAATGGTCCAGGAATCACAGATTTTGGACCAGAGTTTAAAAAAGACACCACAAAATAAATTATATAGCTCAGTGAGACAAGGTTGGGAAAGAAAAGCTGGGTGTTACCCCCAGGGGTCTGTGATTCCCCCCTTAGGGACCTCTAGTTGCACTGCATTGCTTATCTCCTGCCTTTCTCAGCCCCTTCTGCATCCCACCACCCTCCTGTGCCAGAAGTTGGTTATATAAAAGGACAGGATTTTGGAGATGAAATGGTCTTTTGTTTCCTTCTGTCTGTGTGTGCTCACTCTGTTCTCCGCCTGACTTCCTAAGTCAGAATTTAGCACCTATCACCTTTCCCTTCCACCCTCCACTAATTTCCCTGCCTTGTATGGGTTTTTCCTGAACATTTTCCTACACCTTGAGCTGTGAAATTTCCTGCTACAGGCATCACTTGAATTTACACACACACTGCAAGAGCTGACAAGGGGCCATAAGATGCATGAAAGCCATGTAAGAGGTGTATTGTTTGTATAAAGCTTCCAGAAATGACAGAACAGCACAGAGCAAGAGTTCTGCAGCCTGAGCCCACTGCACCGGGCCAGCTTTGGGATGGAGCCAGGTATGGGGGTCAGGGGGAAAGCATCCCTCCTTGGGCATGTTGCTAGAGGAGCAGCAGAAACTCCAGTGCAAACTGAGACAGATAGAAAGAAGCATTGTTGTGTCTATTTTAGGATTTTGTGCTGCTGCTTCTCACCACCCCATCCAAATACATCTCTTCAATGGATGTTGCCTGAGAGGAAGCACATATATTCTCCTGTGAGAGGGCACCTGTGCCCATAAGACTGTTTTCCCAACACTATAAATTGGTCTTATAAAAGATGTTTCTTCTCCCTGTCTCTCCTTAATAACTAGGTGTTGTGGCTATAACAGTACTTTGCCATTGTCATATTTTTCACCAGAACTCCAGTCCCTCCTCTTTTTTCCTCCTGGGTACTGAAAAGTTCTCGTCAAAACTAGGCAGTTAGCATCACGGAATCCCAGAATCCTGTATCTCAGCAGCGGCCACTGAGTAGGGCAGGAGTAGTTGGACACATGGATGAGAAGCGAGTGATCAGGTGAGTATGCTTGGGGAGGCGATGGGATGCTGGACACAGCGAGGAGGACAGAGGCAATGGGGGCCACATGAAAATTTGGGAGGTGGGTGAAGGTGGCTCGAGTGCCCGTCGTGAGGTCCTGGGCAGCCCTTCTGGGGTCCATCTCTGCAGTCATGAGGGTAAACCCACCAGTTTTTCAGATTGGGATGATCATTCTGTCACAAGGTCACGGTGCCCCATGGGGAGCCCAGGCCTAAGACAGGAGCTGCAGTGGAGCTACAGTCTTGTCCTCAACTCAGCATTCCTTGTGTGTGTAAGGAGGAACTTCATTGCCTTTATCAAACAAAAGCAATAAGCACCCGCCCAGTGGATGATGCTGCCCCGTGCCAAATAATGCGAATCTTGGGGTGAGCTGGGGGAGCGAGGGTGCCCAGCTGGCACTGGGACAGCCCATCTCCCCATCCCATCCCCAGCACACCCTTGGCACAGTGCTGGGGCCCATGGTGAGCAGCAGAGATCTTGCAACTCAGAAAGGGGTTAAATAAACTATCAGTTTTACTTAAAAACGGTAAAGTGCCCGACTCTGCCCTCAAGTGACCAAGTGAGGAAGTGCCACTGGGACCAGTAGCAGAGTTAGGACCTCTTATGACAGGCATCCAAGTTACGGCATCAGCCAGGTCTTCACGTAGCTACCTCTACTTGGGGCTGCTTCTCTTCCTCACACACGGAGAACGTACCAGAGCAAATCACGGTTGAAAGGTCACGATTCCAGATTTCTTTTTTCTCCCCGAGGACCTCTGAGCCCACTAACTGACCGCTGAAGATGCAGCGTGTGATCCTGCAAAACTAAATGTGTGCCTTGGGTGCAGGGGGTGTAAGCAGAGTGGAATGTGGTTGCTGAAAATGTGCTCGGTCACAGCATCAGGGCATTATATGTTACAATAATCAAGGTTACTCCTAGAGCTGAAATTTTGAGGTATCCTTCAGTCACTGGGGGGGCACTTTCCATTGTGGATCACCTCTTCTTGTCTCACTTGTATGCTTGACTGGGTGCCTTAGGGGGGGCTATATGCTAGTGAGGTTTCATCCATCTGGGGTCAATCACATCTTCGTATGTAGAAACGCCTTAACCATGCTGATCGTCTTTGCTGTTCATGCTGTGAAGGAAAAGGGGCCCATTTATAAGGCAACAAATCTTGTCAGCTCACAATTGGCATGTCCTGGCCAATAGGCTGAGCAAAACCAAGCAGCTGAAATGTCATCACTCTCACTTGAGCCTAGATTTTTTTTTTTTTGCTGAAGATCCCAGCTCCTTGCCTTACATTCATTCCCTCTCAGCCAAGCTGCGACCCTCCCACTGCAATGCTGCAGTAAGCTGCTGTCGAGAGCAGCCCCCTTGCTTTATGCTTTATGGCCAAGTATTTGCAGGCTGGCAGCTTTAATGAACTACTTTTCTGACAATGCATATGATCTTGTCATCTTCCTGACAAAGTAATGCTTAAAAAACACCTTTTTTTAACTAGCTAAAATGTTAACCATTATTGCTGTAGGGCTTATTAATATTTTGGTATACAGTAGTGACACTGGAATAATGCCAGGATGTTGTAGGTATTAACGCTCCTTTGCCTGTCAGGATATTTAAGTCTTAGGTGTGGGATGTGAGCGATTTAAATAATTCCCACAGATTCATCAGCTCCCGTTGTCACACGTGTGGGGACAGGAGAAATCATACGTACAAGCATGTTTAACTAATGAGCTGTCTAACGAAGCACTTTTGTCTACAGGCATTAACCATCTACTGTCAAACAGATCAGGAGAAAAGAAAAAAGGCATAATCCCATGTCAAAGTTTTGTACTGTGTCCTGCTGCCTTTGATGGTGTCAGCTGGTCCCACCCTGCATATGAGAGATGCTCCTGACATCAGTGGTCAATGCATTTGGCCACCAGCAAAACGTAAGCACTCTGAGTAAAGTGAACCTGGTCAATGGGAATAAACTACAACAAAACCAAAAAACCTTTGTAGTTTGATAGGAAGAGGTTTGTATAACAAACCCCAGTGAAAACTTCAATTTAGTGGCATTGAGCAGAGTTGCCAACCACACAAAACAGAAGAACCCCAAAAGCAAATAACCCATAAAGTGAGCATAATTTTAGTATAAGGCAAAAAACAGTCACAGTTTTTCAGACGTGCATGTACTAATCAGAGAAGATGATGCTCTGACAATGCACCTTTACAACATCTAAAGGTCAAATATTTGTACAGGCCCCTTCTGCAGCAGGGCTTGACAGCCACAGGCACTGCCCAAAGCAAACGGGGCTGTGGGGTCAGAAAACCAATGTGCTGGGCAGTGCTGCTTCCTAAGAGTGCGAGTAAATACAAAGATTTCCATGCAAGCAGGAACAATGCTACCTATGATTTGCCTGAAACCTGTTCGTTGGTCAGCAGTGGTCTTGGGGGGTGTGAGATGCCACCTGGTGCTGTTGGATGCGGGGAACTGCAGCAGGTGGCCTCCAGCTCCTCCTGGTTTGCCACAAGAAATTAAAAAGCATGTCGTGGGGTTCCAGTCTTTCTGCCTCTTGGGTTGTGGCTAAGTTATTTATCCATGCATGGTATTTCTCAACCTGTAAGTAACCTCCCTCTCTCTTTTCCTCCTGGAGCAAAAGCGGTTGTTGAGATGAGGGTCCCCACAAGCTGAGAGGGGATGGGTGGCGTTGTCAATGGCTGGCTCCTTACCAGGCTGCTGGGAGGCATTTTGCTGCTGGGAGCAGGATGCAGATATGGGTTCTGGCGACACTGGTGCATCTCTTTTCTAGGGTGTAGTGTATATGTGTTTGTCAGTCCCAAACCCAGGGCTCTCAACATGTCAAGTGGGATTTTTACTGTGGCTGTGGGCTGTGAGTTTCCATTATTTCTCCGTGCTTTAACCTATTTCCCTGGAGGCTGTCTGGGGCCCCGGCCCTGGCCAGCCCAGGCTGGGCATCTCTCCCATCAATGTTTCCTGTCTCTCCACGTGCAGGAAGTGGTTTTGGGGGATGTTGTGGAAATTCTTTGTCTCTGCTTCCTATTTATTTCCTGCTTGCAACCCCCCAGCTAAGTGCATGTGCTGTTGGCTTGGATGGCCCTGTGGTCCTTTTTTTGGTCTGTATCTGGTCATTTATAATTTATAAAAGAGGGAAAGGGCTGGTTTTTTAAATGGCTGGTGTTAGCCAGGGTGATATGGGTATGCCCAGGCACTGGTAGGGCTGTCCCTGGCAAAGCACAGCAGATTTTGGCCATGCTGCTTTGTCCTTCCCAGAGCCCAGGATGGTATCTGCACCTGCAGAATGTCCTCCCCTTCAGGTGGCAGAGGTACAGAGGGTGTTTGAGTGCAGGCTGAGGGCCTGACTCCTTCTACATGGCTAAATAGCTTTATTTACATAGATAATGGGAGGTGCTGCCAAAATCCTGTTGCTCTCTGAGAGCATTGTGGCTTTTCCTCTCGTTTCTTTTGTTTGGTATTAAATAGTCAATTATTAAAAAAAAAAAAAAAAAGCAAAAAACACAAAACCAAAACCAAAAACAACAACCCCACCTTTCTGGACTGGCTGGTTCTCTAAACACCCCCAAGTGCCCAAGTACATGCGGCAAATCTGGAGCCACAAAGAAAAGCCTGTGGTCCATGTTTTCACACCATGACCTGGTTTTGGCAGCAGCCTGTCCTGCTTGACCTGACCTATGTGGTAAGCACTATGCCTCAGCGGGCCAAAATATAAAAAGCCTTGAAAACTTGGATCCCCCAGTGACTCAAATAAACATTTAAAACTGCTGGGGACTATTCAGGCTGTTGACTCGTGCATCGTGGGAGTAGGTCCAGGTCTCTGCACACCCCTGTCAAGGGAAGATGCTCACCCCACAGCTCCAGGACGGTCCTTTTTCCCCTCACCTCAGCTAGAGCTGAGGCTGCTCCCAGTTTCCCTCTCCTGTTGTAAAAAGCAATACAGTTTTAGGGTCAGGATTTTTGTAAGCACAAAATTCCTGGGGACCTGTGAGTTTTGTTTCCATGAGCTGTGGCACCAGCTGCTGCTGGGAAGGCAGCAGCTTCCCAAGATTGTTCAGCAGTCACTTAAGCAGAGTAAGAGCAAGTTCTCCCGCTAGTAAAGTAGCCTTTAAGGAAAATTTCTTTCTTGTTGATCAAGGTAAGGGTGGGACTTAATTTTTCCTCCTGCAGATGCTCCCCCCCTTGCCTGTGCCCCAGGCCCCAGGCATCACACTTTTCTCTATTGCCTTAACCACAGCTCCTACCAGTGATAGCTCTGGCTCAGGGGTGGAATGGGTGGGACAAATATATCTGAATCTATGGCTTTCCCTTGTCAATTTTAACGAAAGTAAAGAATTTCTTTTTCTTTAGCCCTAAAGGAGTAGCTGTGGGACCAGAAGCCCAGATGAAGGCCTGAGGTCTCATGTCCTCAAAGGGTGAATGTGCTGTAAAGCAAGGAATATATCAAGAGGGGTGTGTTTGTCAGCCTGATGGCACAAGCAGTTTGGTTTTATGGTTTATAATCCAGCAGTTGTCATATTGTGGTAGGAGCGATGCTAACGCTGCTGGGGGGGGGACAACCCTGCTCCTCTGCCTCTGTCATCCCTTTGTGCCTCATGAAGCCACCTGAGCCTGTGTGGAAGTAGAGATGCGATGCTCTCATGGCAAAGGGGTCTTGTTGTGGTTTGGCAAATCCTGGACAAGCTCTGCTCCATGTCTCATCCCCTCAATCAGTGCCATGAATTTGTTGATGCCCCTGGGGGAGATCCAAAGTCTTCAGCTGGATTTTTTTTTCTAAGCATGTAGCCAATACTTGGAGCTTTGACAAGTACCTGGTTTAGGTCAGAAACTGATGAGGCCAGGTCTTTCCCTAAGTCAAAAAGAAGCCCATAGGCAGAAGAGCACCTGGCATCATCTACCTACCTTTGCCAGGGACCTTTCCCATTTCTATGCTCTATGTACTGTACTAGGGAAAAATAGTGGCTATTACAGAGGAATTAGGATGAATACATTTTGCAGCACCAGGAATGGACACAGGCAAATTTGGTAACTTCTACCTATGGCTTCCCACGGATTCTGTGGGACTCCCATCCCTCCTGCCTTGCCTCCATGTTCCACAAGCCTTCATCTGTCCTGCAGCAGATGGGGACATGGGGGCAGGAATTGCCAATACTTACCTGCCACCCCCATACGAGTCCTGCCAGGAGTCCAAAATATAATTTACAAATCTTAATTCTTTTAACTATAGCCCCATCTAATGGTACAATCCTAGCTGCTCCCTGTACAACGCTGGCATTTGGATGGATGCGAAGCCTCCTTCAGAGCTGGGAGTTTCTCTCTGGCATGCCATGGCAATGCCAGCAGCACTGCTGGGCCAAAGCCAGCTTGATAAATGTTTCTTTTTGGGGACACAGCAGCAGTGGGGGCTGCCATTGTCACTATGTCTGGGCATGCTGGCAGCTCTGGCCATACCCCTGCCTGCTCCTTGCAGGCCCAGTACGGTTCCCCCCTCTGCCTTTTTTTACCCCCTCACTCTCTTTTTACTGACCTAAAAAAACCAGCAGTGCCCACGGCCACTTTCATGGGGCATGTTGTGCTCTGGCTCCTGCTGCACAAGCATTCTGTGCTGGCTTGGAGACTCAGAGGCCAATGAAGGCAGCTGTTGGGAGTAGCAGGATTTGTAGTTGTGGAAGCCTTGCGCCAGCTCTCCTGAAGGTTCTTCTGAGGTCCTCTGCTGTGTCCAGGCTGCCATCTTGCACATCTTCTGATGGGCACCCATAACAGAGCAATGCAGAGCTGAGGGTACGAGCAGCTTGAGGCTGCCAGTGCTCCCACAAAGGCTGCGGGAAGGTACAAGGTGCCTGTCACAGTTGGCATAAGGTGCTCCTGTGTGCATGTAAATGGCACTGCAATGACTGGAGAACATTTAACAGAGATCCCTGCTGGCCCCTGCCAGCCCTTGTCTGGAAGATCCCTTGCACACACTCAGAAGCACACCTGAAGCAGCAGTATGTGGGACATGCCATCCTGTCTCCCTGCATCCCAGGCAGAGCTGTGGGGGGCTTGGCTACCTCCCAGCCCTTCCCAGCAAGGGAAAAGGGCAGCAAACCTGTGGAGCTGGCCCCAGGGCATACAGCCTGTACAGCCACCTGCTTCCCTGGGCTGAACCCCCATAACCATGTGGAGCTACACACTGATGGCCTAATGGTAACAGAAATTTTACCTAATAGTGATTATAATTGACTTTAAGCTCCAGCTAGGGTTAAAGTATGAAAAGACACAAGAAAGGAGGGTGATGGGGCTTGTTTGGTAAGCATAGCTAGTTCTGGCTGCTGCTTGGAGGATGGGGTCCTGAATCTGCTTTGTGTCTTGCTGGCTGAATCACCCCTCTCCTCACTTCTGCAGGCAGTGATACAGGCAGTGTTGGTATTTGCACTGGTGCTGGTTATAGGGGTGGTGGTAGGGACTACCTGAGCCCATGGCAGGTATTGCTGCTGCTTTTGGAGGACACTTTCATGCAAATCAGGTTACTTGCTGGTTTGCAGGTTGGCATTTTGTTTGGGGGTTTTTTGTTGTTGTTGTTTTTTAGCTGCATTTGCACATATCTTCAAAAGTCAGTGGTGGCTGAAACCCAACCCCTGGAGCCAGACACAGCTGACCTTGTCATCCAGACTCAAATCGGGATGTCACAATGATCTAGAAGCAGGCTGGAAAGCCTGACTGCTCAGCTGCATCTGCCTAGGGGGAAGCAAAGCAAGTGGGTGGGAGGTGTACTGCTGACCTCCGTGGTGGTGTGGGGACACTTTAGCCATGTTAGCTTTGTGGCTCAAGGGGTGCCCTGGCATGGTGCATGCATCTGCAGCCCCATGTGTGTTATGTGGCCTGACTGGGTACGTGCATTAAAGACTTGGACTGTTAATGGTGTGGAGATGGCAAACGCTGAGGATGGATGGCCAGCAGGCACCCAGCTGTTGGGATGCAGCTCCCTGCTCTAAAAACAATTACAGGGTTACAGCCAACCCTTTCTCCATGCCTGAAGTTTTGCTCTGACGTCCCATGTAACACAGCTCCCAACACCCTCACACCATGCGAGTCTGAGTGGGAATGGTGGTGTTGGGGCTCTTGGAGAACCCTGGGGGCATGTGGGCCCTGGGAAGGAAGTGGCATCATAGGGCATGATGGGGCATCATTCCTTTGGCCCTGGACCATGCACCATGGTGAGAATGAACCTCATCTCTCCAACAGCTGGACCCCAGCTCTGAGTTACGCACTATCCTGCAAAAGCACAGAAATAGGGTAAGCAAACTGCCAGAGCCTTCTGCTACTTCTCTTTTTTCCACTGGTCTTTAGCCTTTGGTCTTTGCCCTTCCCTTGGTGCTGGGAAATAGACTCCTTCTACAGCTGGGGCAGGACCAGGCTGTTCTGGTGTGGCTGTGGCTTTCCAGACTGACACCCACCGAGCCAGACAGCCCTCTCTGGGCTGGGTGTGTGGGCAGCTCACCTGCAGTTTTCATTTGCTTCGTGGCAGCTTCAAGCCCCACCAGCGAGGCTGAGGATGGAGACCCAGCACAACACCCGACAGGCTGGCTGGTTTTGAGGGGAGCAAAAGTTGCTTTTTGTGGGGTTCCCTTCTGCTGGGAGGAGGTGTTTACTGACCTGGTCCCCTCTTTATCCATCACTGGCAGGCTGGTTACAAAAGGCTACCTGTAAAAATTAGTTTTGGCATAAGAATCCAGAAGAAAGCCTTTGCCAAGGGAAAGAATATTGTCTCCAGGCTCTAGGGACTCACCCGGGGGAAGATAACTCAGCCAAGCTGAGCAACCTGCACGGATTTATTTGGTGCAGCTTTTTATCTCCAACCAGCAGCAAGATGCCTACAAAAGGATGGTGCTTTTCCTTGGTGTTACCCCATGGCACCCACCTTACCTTGCCTCACCTTGGGTTGGTGCAGGCTTGAGGGTCCCTGCTCCCCACTGAGGGATACATTGGCCCAAAGGGGGGCATTTGTGGGGTATAGGTGGCTGGGGCAGGGGGGTGGTTCCTGTTCTGGTGTCTCATGCCAGGGCCATGCTGGGGTGTGGGAGGAGCTCTGCTGTGCCAGGGCAAAGCCCAGCCTGGGGACACTGGCTGGGGGCAGCTGGGCTTGGCAATGGGCCCAGCTGAAATCCACATTAAAACATTGTTCTTCCCATCACTGGGCTTGCATATGAAGCAATCCAAGGTTTAATGCCCCCTTTATTTATTTATTTATTTTTAAAACAGAAAAAAAAAATCGCTGTTTTCTGTAAACCAGAATTAAATTTTACAAACATCATGTAGAGCTCTGCTGGTTACTCTGCGATCTTGCTTGACTATCCTGATGCAGGCTGCAAATACCTTCCTGGTGTTTTACAGCACGTGTCAAAGATAAGAGCCTGAGAAATCGGATTTGAGTCAGCGACTGCTGAAGCGCTCCGATGCAAACTACAGCTGCACTGCAAAGGGCAGAAAGAACTTGCATGGCTTGTATTAGCTCAGAGATCCCTTTTTAGGGCCCCCACTGAGTGCCAGCTGAGACACACAGACTTTAGCTTCCTCTGATATAAAAACCTGGTGATGAGGAGGAACAGTGATCGTCTCCCATAAGGCTGAAGTGTCCCCTCCTCAAAGGGAGGATCTGCCCTGCAGACCAGAGCTGCAGAGCCTGGGGAGATGGAGCCCTTGCTGCCCCTCACCTGGGGCAGGGGGTCTAGTGAGTTGCACGGTCTCAGCCCCACAGCCTGGAGGTCAAGCTCACAGGAAGGAGCATAAGCAGGGATTTTTCTCAGTGTGATGCTGTAAGATACAATAAATATCAGAGTTTGTGTTAATTTTAGTTTTAGTTTGTGGTAATTTCAACAGTCACTTTTCCTAGCAAGACGGTGCACGAGGTCTATCCAGCCAGGTCTAGAAAGTTAGCCTGGCCATGCCAGACTGCTTGTGGGTTATAGGAAGGTTTTGAAGGCTATGGCTAAGCCAGATTAAGGAACAGCTGCAGTAAAATGGACCTGTACCTGGCCCTGGGGCGGAGGGAAGCTTTTGCTGGGGTCCCCATGTCTGTGTGGAGAGAGCTGCCCCTTAGTACATGCTACACAGCCTGTTCCTATATGCCCTCAGCTCTGTCCCCTGCATTCTGTGCCATAGCTTGATGGCTGTACAGGTGTTCTAAAAAAAAAAAAAAACCAAACAGTGGCAGAAGGCCAAGCATTTGTTTCAGTGGGTGACCAGTGGTAGCCCTCCTGCCCACAGTTTGTCAAGAGTGCTGGGGAAGAGCTTGCACATGAGCTTCCCTGGGCAAACGAGATGTCAGCAACCACCCTGGTCACACTTCCCCAGTGCATCCTGCTGCACTGGGGACACAGCCATAGCAGGAGAGGAGCCACAAGTTGGCCTGGCAGGATGGCATGAGAGCTCAACTAGTCCTGGGGAAGGGGAACGGTGAGCTGGCCAGGCCCAGGGAATAGTCTTTTCCTTCAGACCAGCTACTCTGTAGAGGGAGCACAGCCGAGGGGTAGTTTTGCTCAAACACAGTGTGAGGGATACCACCAAACCTCTTCCTGGCCCCAGCACAGACCAGCTGTCAGGTCAGGCAAGAAGAGTAACTGTCACCGAGCAGCCACTCTCTTAAAACAGAAAGGTATGAAACCTGAAGTCCAACACCAAGGAAAACACTAAACTCAAGAGAAGTCTAGACTGAAATAAGGGATTACTTCCCCAAATCTGACCACCAGTTAGGTGTGCCAGTGCTGAGCCCCCCAGTTAAAAGGAGAAGGTTTCTCCCTAGCTTCGTGATGGAGACAGTATAAGATAAAAACAGTAGAGACCAGGAGGAGAATGTGTTGTTGAGAACAAGTGTCACTTTCTTTTTCCTTGTTCCTTGCAACTTCCCTATTTTTAGGATACCAAACACTAACTCTGCATATTGCATTACCTATATTGCATTGCAAAATCTATATTGCACTACAGATACAATAATATCTATACAATCCAAATGGTTTAATATACTTCTTTATGCCAAGCTGACATTGTTTCAATTAAACAGCTTTAAAAAGCCTCTGATGTGCAACTGGCAGGTCTCAGATGAGCAGTATTTGGGATTCTATTTCATGCTTTGCTTAGCAATCTTCCAGTATGGGGTGCTGGATGTAGCTGCAGGGTGAGGTTAGAAGGTCTATGTTTTTTAATCAACAGACCCAAAAGCATGTAGCTCACATTTGCAACATGCCCGATCAAACCAACTGGCAGTGCAAACACCACTGGCACACTTGAGCCCAATGCAAGCAAGCTGCTGTCACAGAGTACAGGACCAACATTATCACAGGGACTTACACATCTCTGTGACGGGTCTTTTTCTGCCAGCACACACCAAAGCAGTGCCTCAACCCCAAAAGTTTTGTTTTGTGCGCAGCTTCCCCCTACACTGAGGAGGGCCAGAAGCACAGACAGGCTGGCAGCAGGAGCTGAAAGCTCCTGCCACTGAGCTTGGCCTGCAAACAAACAGCAGGAGCTGGGCTTATTCATTTGAACCATGCTTTGGGAGGGAGGTGGAATGGGGGAGAAGGAAGTAGCAGCTTGCAAGAGAGAAACTGTCATTTCCACAAACCCTGGAAGTACATGCATTTTAGCTGGGCTCTTGTTCTATCTGGCACCTCAAAGTGCCACGTGTATGGAAGGTACTGGCCAAGTCCCTGTAGCACATGGATGAGGCAGCCACACAGGGCAGAGGAGCTCAAGGAAAGGCAGGAGCTACAGGGCCTGAATCGAGGCCAGGAACAGAGAAGCAGGCTGGGAGGGATTAGAGGTCTCAAGCAGACTTTTTTCAGCTTCCTGTTGTAGTCATTTCACTGCAAAGGTAGTGGGGTCTGGAGAAAAGAGTGGGAAACAGGATCTGGTGCTAGAAAGGAGAGAGCATCAGGCTGTCAGCAAGAAGCCTTCACATTGCTTTTAGATTAATAAAGCTGACAGCTGCCCTGAGCAGTCTTCACTCAGGTGAAGGATGGCTACTTAGCTTCTTTGTACTTCATCAGGTCTTATAATTTCTAAAGCTGTGGTGTAACTATCCCTTAGACCTCTCTGGATGGCAGACAACCGATTTTTATGACCCTGCCCATTACAGTTACCTCAAAGGTTGCACGCAGCAGCTCTAAATCACACAGGGTTTAATCTGTGACTTAAAAAGCAAAGTACAAGGCAGAAAGTACTAAAGCACAAGGGGTGAGGAAGGACAGCAAAGATGACAGGCTAAGATAATTTCAGAGAGCAGCCAAGTGGCTTAATTAGCAAGTTGTTTCAATTGTATTGCTTATGCTGATGGGACAGCAGTCACAGAAGACCTTGCCTCAGTCTCTGCCCTACAGCTGCCTTGAAGAAGAGGCTGCCTAAGCAACATCCATGTTGATGGTCATTTCTAACAAGGATTTGTCCCTCAGATTATTTGGCTTTTCTCCAGGGACTGGTATACTTCAAACTGAGTTTTGCCAACCTCTTTATGTTGTGTCACCCAGATTTATTGCCAGTGACTCAGTTAATTTCAGGATGCATTGACAATCACTCTCCTGGGGAAGAGGTCTGACTTAAGTGAGCTGTGAGGAGTACAGTCCTTCACTTTTAACAGGAGAAAGGGGAATTTATACATGCATGAGACAGGTAAAATAGTAGATATGTATGGGGTAGGTCTGCTGCTGTAATTACTTTAGTTTTCAGTGCACATTTAATGTGAAACAAAGTTGTAGCTATAGGGTAGATTGAACTCAGAATCTCGTTTCTGACAACGCACCACTTGTTTTGTTCTCATTGAAGATACTTGTGCTCCTCAGGTGTGAGCTTGAGGTGCCACTGTCTATATGGGCAGATGGGGCCAGCAGGACCTGGACCACAGATTAAAATAGTGCAAAACTCCCTTCTGGCCTCAGCTCTGGGATAGGCTACTTAGTAGTACTGGGTAAGCAACAAGGGGTGATACTGGCCAACAGAAACCTTAGCATAACTTCCCTTTTTGCCTCTAGGCTCCTGCTTTTCTTCTTGACTGGTCTAAACAGCCCATGGTCCTGCCTCTCTCTTACCCTTTGGGCCAAGGGCTTTCCAAGCCCACGGTCAGCCCCTGCTGCCCATTGGGACTGGATTCATTAAAGCCTCAGGGGGAAAGCTTAACACTTTGCTCTTAGGGAGAAAAAAAAAAAAAAATCAACTTACAAGTTGTAGCTGCCCCCATCCAACTCCTTCTGCTATGCTTGAAGAAAAAAAAAAAACCCAAACCCAAAACCTGAAGCAATTATGCTGTTCCAGCAGGGCTCTTCTATTGACAGATGGCCTCATGCAGCTATTTAGTGACACTTCTCATCCAGAGCCTTTGGCCCAAGTGATTTGGCTGCTAAGACCACAGTGGTCTGAATGGTACCACAGGATACTGAATTGTCTAAATGAGAGGGATGATGACAAGCTTATCTTAGCTGAACAGCCATACACAGCACTGTCATTTCCAAATTAATAAAAAGGCAACAGCATTACAGATAAATGTATTTTAATTAGGATTAAATACTATCTCAAGGTATCTTGAAATCGCACTTGTACTGTACTAATCAACAGCCAGAGGCAATAAAAAAAGTCTGAAAACGTTAAAGTTCTAACATCCAACACATGACAGTAAGTGCTGCCATTTAAAGCGACAAACAGCGCTCCCAAGAACAGATATTCTCAGAGGAAAAACTTGTAACATTTTTGTATGGATAAAAAAAATTAAATTGAAGACCAAAAGAAATATATTAGTGCCTGCCTTTTTAAAAGACTTTTTTTTTTTACATTAAATACAGTTTTCTTTAAAAGCAAGGTACTTTCTAAATTCATGGTTTATATAATGTATGTACACAAGAGCAGAACATTGTACAGTGTTTTTGGATAAAGCAGCACTAACTAGCTATAAGCTGGTACGGTGTTGCTGAACCAAATGCAAAATGACAAGCACTCTAGGAGAAGTATCTCCATGGTTGGTATGAGAAAAGTAAAGTATCATGTATGTACAAACTGGTCATTCAAACAAATCCCACAAACTCAGCGCCATTTGCCCTGGAACTGCTGCAGGTAATCAGTGGAAGTCTTACTGCGAAAACTGATCTGAGAGAGCAAAAGTAACAAGGGTTTTCTTTCAGTAACAAAGTGCATTACCCATGCAAAAAGCGCTCAGGCGAGTCAGCACCACCCCTGGGGTGCAGGGCTCCAAGGAGAGCAGATTCTTACTGCAGCCTCCAGTCAAGTAGCCACCTACATTTTTCCACTATACAAAATATGAAATGCCCCAAACTATATGAAATTGAGATTAAAGCTACATTATTAAGTGTCTGTATGTGCACTCTGCCTTTCTGCGGACAGTTACAGATTAAAGCAGAAAGCTTGCACCCCAGTATCACCAGTTCAGACTAAAATGGACTGGCAGTGATTTCCATAATTAGTGCAACTAACTCCTATACTTTATCAAAGTAACTTACTGTTCTCGAGATGCACAACGTGCTTGTTCAGGTTTTACAAAAACAGACAAACCAGAATGTTGTGCAGAAAACTGGTTTCGGGTTTGTAGATTTTTAAATTTTTTTTTTTTAAGTCTACCCCTTAAAAACCCAGCAAACTTAGAAATAGTTTGTGCCCTGGTTCAAAGTCAATTGCCTCAAAGAAAAAACAAAACAAAACAACAACAACAAAAAAAAACAAAACCAAAAAGACCTTTTTTACTCTAGGGTTAGCAGCAGGGCAGAAGTTAAGGTTCTTCTTTTCTTGTTACATATACTTTTAATTATCATTCAGTTTACATCTTCATCAGAGGTTATTCGCTGTTCATCCTTGTTTTAGCCACTACACTGGTTTAAGGTACTGAATATTTCTTCTTTGAAGAGGACAGAAGTGAGACAACTTGTTTCTAAACTGCATCAACTTAGAAGTTTCAAGTTTTAATGGTGTAAAAATCTGACATTCAGTTACAGTTAAGAGAAACTTGCTACACAGCAAACTGCATCCAAATCTACCAGTTATTGATGGGACCTTTAAATTAACTGTTAACAACTTACTCAAAGCATCCAGACCTGGAAACATCAGATCACCCAGCCAGTGAGCCAGCAATTCCCTCCCCCCTTTTTCGTGAGGCTTTAACAAATGCAACTGATGTGACCTTAGCACTGGAGCCAATGACTTCCATCGGTTAACTCCAATACCCAAGAGGGTTTGGGAGATCCTGTGTTAAGCCCAATGCAATATGCATTAGTGTCATGGAACAGGAAGATCCCAGTGTCTACTTGTTAAAGTTCACACAAACCATACAGATAAAGACAAGATAAAACACAGACTCAAAAGGATCCATTATGCTTGAAGAAAATTCCAAATAAAATGACATCTGCACAGCCCAGCCTCAGACACAGCCACACCTTTATCTAGTATAATAAACTCTGTAGTAAACTGTTTTTGACCTCCATAGAGAGTAGGAGTTGTCAAATTTAAGAAGATACACTCCTCTCCCTGGGTACTGGTGGCTGCCAGCATACACTTCTTCATGACAGTCTCGTCTGTACACAGGCACTATTTCATCTAGCTGAGGCTTGTTGGCATTCTTTTTGGCTTTTTCTTCACTGCTAGTATTTTCTGCAAGAAAAAAACAAAACAAAAATCAAAAAAAGGTGTCAGTTAACATGGGTGGATGCTTTACAACAAACACATCTGTAGTGGACAAGGCATTCTTTGTTAATTCAGAAACCAGATGGGTCAAAGGGGCTCACACCAAGGCTAAAGCATTCAAAAGCAGGAGAAACAGTAAGTGCTCAGCATTAATTTTGTAATTGATATTAAGCTCACCACACCCATCTCCCCAGAACAGCTGGGTCAGTTCAGAGATGCCAAGCACTAGTGTTCATTAAGATAACACCCCATGTTGACTGCTACTGATCTGACACACTTAACTGACACAGCTGATCACTTAATGGTAATAACCAGAAGGCCATTGTTTCCTATGTCAGAGCAGCTCCTACTAAGCAAATCGCATGCTCATCTCAGAACACTTCCCCATAGGTAAAGGTTGTGACCTGTGTGCTGGCCACTACCATGAACTGCTCTTTTAAGCTGTTTTTCTGAAGCCTCAAGGAAACTTCCTCCCTAGGAAAAGATCATGAACAACAGGGCAGGAGTTTTCTTAAGGTACTCAGTGTGCAGATCCACTCTGCTCTATTATAGTGCAAGCTTCAATCTAGCTTACTAAACAGCTGAATTGGACGACAGGGCACAATGAACTTGGGAGGGATTTCCCCAACTTCAACTGCTTTAACTTATCTGTAACCAAATGAAGTGACTGAAGTTACTCTTGGAACTGCACTTCCTATTCAACACTGAAGACAAGATTCCAGCTAGATGGACGCTGAAGGAACTAGGAGACTACACAAGACAATCGGTTGGGTTTTCCCCCACAGCAATCTCTGCAGGACTGGCAGCTTATATAAATAAACATCCTTACCTTCTTCTTCATCCTCATCATCACTGGATTCGCTGACATGTACACTGACTGCAGTATTAGGGGAGTCTGTCCATTCAAAATACACCCCAAACCCAATGTCATAATTGTCTGTAGCAAATTCCCAAAAGAGGTAAGACCCCTCTTCATGAGTTGGTACTCTAACCGTAACCACTTCTCCTCGGCCCACTGTGATCACAGAGTCTGCATCCTGGCGGATTTTTTCCTTGAAGTCTTTTATCTGGGGTCGTGTCCACATGGATGGGGCAGCTATCACTGGAACAGAATCTGAAGAGAAGAGAGGAAACACTCCAGTTAAGCTTCGTATCACTCATTTGCTTTGCACGCTTAAGTTTGCCTTAAGGGCACTTGAAGATCAGAAGCATCAGAGTTGCTTCCAAGTAAATTTATTTGCTTTTTTTAACTGAAGAAACCTCTTTTTACAGTTGAAGTCTGCATGAAATGCAGAGTGGGTTTAGATGTAACACTGCACACTTCAATGCTACCAGTTCACCTACCTGACACATTTATACCAACAGTGCTTATGCAGAAAAGACGCAGAAGACAGATAGGCTGCTACGGGTAATGGGGTTACATTGCACAGAACCCCTTCACTGAAAGGATCTCTGATATGACAGAACCAGAGGTTGCGGATTTGCCTAGAAATTGTCAGATACTGACTAAAATCACTGAACACCTCATTATGTAGACAGGGACTGTGCTAGTGTTGGTCCCATACTGGGATCCAAGCAAGTTTTTTTTGAGGACTACTGATCGTGGATGAAAGTACAAAGGTAAAAACCCAGAAATATAAACAGTAAGAGCGCTACTGAGAGGCTACTTTTCCTGCTCTGCTTCCACAGCTTCCTAGAAGCTGTCTGAGGAAGGTGGAAAATGTGAGGGGACAGCAGTCTGGACTGCACATTGGACAGGGCTAAGCCATATGTAGGGCAGCATTCAGAGAGAGTAAGAAGGATTTGGCTTTATTTTAATCTGCAGGGCTAAATCACTCTGTTTTGACCTGAGTTCAAAAGGGATTGAACACATTTCTGCATAGAACAGTTTTCTCCTAGAACTTTTATGCTCCTCTGCTTCAAGTAAAGCGTGAAAGGAGGTTCTGGATCCCATCCACTTCGAAGTGCTTTTGCTGCTTCCTCTTTCCCTCCCTCCAAAGCTGAGTTTTGCCTGTGCAATATTGTTCTCCCTGGAGAGAAATTAGATCCAGGAATCAAAACTAGCTCTTACATAGCCCAGTGAAGCCAAACAAAGAGCCATAGTAACCATACTTAAGACATCCCAATCCTAAGAAAGCCTTTTGTTATTTATTTTTAATTAAGCAATCTAGCTAGTCCTACCTTTTGGTCCATTCTCCAGTGCTTCTTCCAAAGCTTCTGGATCCAGCTCTTTTTCAGGGTTGTCCGCATGTGCATTGGCCTGCCCATTAATAGATGGGGTGTCCCCAGGGGCAGGTGCATTCACCTTTGATGCAGTAGTCAGAGGTGTCCCTGCTGCTGCCACAACTGCCTCCTGCTGCTTTTGTAAGGCTGCCTAAAATGACACAAATTAAGTCAAGTGAAGCCAAAACATCCCGAGATGTCTCCTCCTTCCAGCAGAAGTTATAAAGATAAAAATCTCCCCCTGCACTCCATGAGTAGGCCTGAGAAAAGACTGGAAGCAGCACACATCAACCAGTGAGTATTACATGGACTTAGGGGAAGCAAAGTCACTTTGTTCTAAGCTGCTGGATACAACCTTAAAAATATTCAACTTTCAAGTAATTCAGGGCACACACAAATTCTTGCACTTAACTACAAAAGCTCTGCATTTCAGTAATTCGTGTAATATTTCTTTCAAAACTGAAAGTGATGATTTGTCTGCTGGTTTTCACCAGTGGGCTGAAAGGGTTCTAGCCTGAGCTCATCCAGGTCTAAAACGAGCTGGAAGCATTTAAGCTCTATTAAGTACCTGCCAATTCGAGACTTAACTTGCTCAAAAGGGTTCTCCATCAAATCCACAATGCCTAACAAAGGCAGTTATTAAATATGAAAGCAGAAAGCATAAGAGCCACAAGTACTGCAAGTGGTCTGGGAGAAGAGTTATTAAAACTCGAGAGGTACTGCCTTTAGAACATGACTTACATACATTGAAACTCTTTAGACAAAATTTATCATGCTGTTCCTGTGCAAGGTATTAAATACACCTAAAATGAGATTATTCAAGGTAGGAAACATCCTTTTGGATTTAAGCAGGATGCATTACCCCTTCAGCTTCAAGGCTTAGTCCCTCACTACCAGTACTGAGAGATTACATATGCTTTTGTGTTGGGACAGGGAAAAGGGATAATTAACAGTACTGTTCTTTATAAGCACATGACTTTGATGAATGAATGGAATATAGGTATCCTGAAGAAATATGAAGACAGTATCGTAAAATATTAGTTAGATTTCAAATTCAAGCAATTGTACAGATGCTGCCTACATCCACTTTCTATTACAGCAGTTCTATGCATTGGGAAAATGTAAAGAGGTGAGAGCTTTTTCTAGAAAGCTATTTCATACAGCCTTTCCAAAATTAATTGTACCACAAGCCGATCTGTAAGCAACCATGACAGAACAGCACTCCTTAACTGCACTGACAGATCCCAAGGCAGCTGTATTACAGGCATCTGAAAGGAAAGTACTCCTCATATTACAGGGGCTACCTCAGACTTCGGGAAAGTCAGAAGGTAACTTTAGCTCTGTTACATGCTTCTTTTTCATCCTTTCATCTACAAGAGCTGTCCAAGTAGAGATCTGAAAAACAAGCTTCATTGCCTGGCAGACTTATTACTTTGTAAGCCACTATAAAGAAAAGGCTGTTTTGCTTGGGTCTTGGAGGGCATTATTCTTCTGTATGTAGAAAGCAGCCAGCCATGATTGAAAGGAGCAGTGCTGACAGCATGGAAGAAAACTGGCAGCAGCATCTCCAACACCTCAATCTGCAGGGAGTAGTATCAGTTACAGAAGGCAATGAGGACAAGACTGATGAGGCTATAGCTTTTCCTTACCACTATGACACCAAGGCATTATTACCAAGGTGTCATTAAGCTTAGCCTCTGACTTTCCTATACCACTTCATTAAATCACAGTTTAGAAGGGACCTTTAAAGATCATCTAGTCCAACTTCCCTGCCATGTGCAGGGGCTTCTTAACACTAGATCAGGCCACTCAAAGCTCCAGCCAACCTGACCTTGAATACTTCCAATGATGGGGCATCCACAACTTCTCTGGGCAACCTGATTCAGTGTCTGACCACCTTTATTGTAAAATAAAAAAGTAAAATTCTTCCTTACGTCCAATCTAAAGCTACAGTCTCTCACATTAAAACCATCACCTCTTGTCCCATCACTACAGGCCCTGGTAAAGAGGGCTTTGTCTTTCTTACAGGCCCCCTTTAAGTACTGAAAGGCTGCAATAAGTTCTCCCCAGAGCCTTCTCTCCTCCAGACTGAACAACCCCAACTCTTTCAGCCTTTCTTCATATGAGAAGTACTCTAGCCCTCTAACCATTTTTGTGGTCCTACTCTGGACCCAATCCAACAGGTCCATGTCTTCCTTGTACTGGGACTCGAGCTGTATACAGGACTCCAGGTGGGGTCTATGAGAACTGAGAAAACCAGCACCTCCCTCAACCTTCTGGCCACACTTCTTTTGATGCAGCCCAGGACACCATTTGCTTTCTGGGTTGCAAGAGTCCACTGCCAGCTCATGCCTGTCTCTTCATCCACCAAGTCCATCTCCACAGCACTGCTCTCAATCCATTCATCCCCCAGTCTGTACTAATCTGGGGACTGCCCTGACCCAGGTGCAGGACTTTACACTTGGGCTTTTTGAACTTCATGAGGTTCACATGGGTTCCTTCCTTTGTTGAGGGCATCAGCCTCATCAAAATACAAATGACTTAACAGGAAATGAGTTACTTGATTTTAAGTCTTTAGCTCAAGGCCAAAAGACCTCAAGCTGACAGTTACAGGCCATTCAAGATTCAGGTCCTGCCCAGAGAGGTCAGAGATACCAGACTCTGAAGTCTGGCTTACATCTTTTTAAGACAGTTGTTTACAGATAGACATCCTTGAACTTTAAAATAGCTTGAGATGCAAATACAGCACATGTGCCAGAGATGCAAGATTCCCCTGAACAGAGAGAAGCGGCCTTTCAAGCCCAAGCACAAAACCCTTGCAAAGCAGTAACATATTGCTGCCACCCATTGCTATCACCAATATGAAAGTCTGTCCTCCCACTTGAATCATGAGCAGTCTAATGCAGGCAAGCAACTTAATTAGATACTTGTGTCACACAATAGATGCAAAAGGGGAGAGAAGTCAGGAGAGCTCAAGCTGCCAGGGAGAAGCAATCTCAAACCCAGCAGCGATAGGGCAGCACTGTGTGCACATTCAGCTGGAGACACACGGCTGACCAAAGCCTGCTGCTCTGCAAAGATCTGCAGGGGTGATGCCAACAGCCAGATTCAGTTTGTTCATGCTCGGATGCACCGGTGGGTAGCCCCATTAAATGGCACACACAATAGTTGCTGCAGAGCATTTCCCATGTGGTCTCCCAAGAATAATATTGAACAAAGTAATTAGTAATGGCTGCTTAGAATTTTCTTAACAGTTGCTTCAGAAAACAATGACAAGATTAAATAAAGGGGGGTTTGGTGTTTGAATCTGAAGAAGTATTAGTCACTAGGACTCCATCTATCCTTGTAGTAATTACCTTTTCAATGACATAATGGCAGACAAGCTAACATCTCCCAGAGACAGTCCTGGACACAAAAATCTAAGTTTCTCAGCTCTTCAGCCATACCTGTTGCTGTGCAAGCTGGACTTGATACAACTGCTGCATGTATTGTTGGTAATGCTGTTCCTGGAGCTGCCGAATGAGGATCTGCTGCTGTTCATAGTTGCCTGGGTACTGTTGGGCTGCATACTGCTGGAACTGAATGGCAGTCTGGGAGTTCAGGGCTGCCATTATCTGTTGCCTAGATTGGTGGAGGAGAGTATGAAGATTACAAGGAGCTGAAGGTATTGAGGAAATCCACAGACTTATGTGGTTTAAGTGGCCTTAAAGACAGTTAATTCAATTCCTGAAAAAAATCAGTTAAATCTATGCAACAGAGCAGAACTCAGAGGTAATGCAACTGTGAATTTCACCTAAAAAAAATGCTGAGAATATAAAGGGAGAAACAATTTCTATCCAATGTTTGAAAACAAAACGAGCTCTTACATAAATTCTTAATCTACAGTCTGATAAAGAGGTACTGCTAGGAAAAAATGCCTGACTAAATTTCTCAAAAAAGCAAGAATAAAAACCCCACACTTGGTTCTGCCAGAAAACATGCAGAAACTATCCTTCTAGCAGCCCTTCTACAATGGGCTTACGAGCTAGATCCAGCTAGTCTCATGTGTTACGTCCATCAGTGAGCAGCTACTTACGCTTCAGAGGAAGGAAGCAGTATCACACAAATGCAGGAGTAATTCATTCCTCCCTACTCTTCTTCCCCAGAAATCACCCTCTAAAACCTCCAGTATTAGACTGGTTTAGTATCCTGAAGAGCAAGACTTCCTACTCTTTGGCAAATTACAGTCAGTTTAGATACACTCAGCCTGTATATATACGTATCATGCTCCTTTTCTGACTATACTCTTCATCTCTGTAGCCAGCTAAAGCACTTAATATGCATATTCATGTAAATTAATATTACATATTCATGTAAAAAACAGTAATCTCTTAACTTCAAGGCATACTAACACTTCTTGTTACTGAGCACTGTGAATTATTTTTCACTGCATGCTCTGTTCATTTAGGTCTTATTTTACACTTCTCTGTCTCTCTTCATGTTAAACAACCAGTAAAACTTGTGGAATAATTATTTGTTCCTTTTTCAAAGCCACTATACAGCAAGTGCAGGATCTACTTCAGAGCCATTCCCTGTGATGACATTTTTATTACGGGAAATAGTTGCTGACTGATGTGGAACAGCTTCAACGGTTTACTATTCTCTTAAATATTGCATGTGCAGAGCTAGATCTGTGTTTTCAGCATCTGGATGTGATGGGAACAGTGAAATATAACTAGAGCTGCATATTCTAAGTAAACAACGTAATTCAGGCTACAAACACAGCTTAAAGTGCATTTGAATGTGAATTTTCAGTTCTTTTTAGGAAGGTGGTAAGAGCCAGCAATTGCCAGCATACAAATGAGATCTGCAGACACTTCACACTTCTAGAAAGAGAGCACCTTTAGGGAGGTAGTGTTAAGCTACTCAAAAAATTGCATCCATGCCTACAAAACATCCCACTGAACTACAGTTATCCTTTTAAGGCTCTGCCTTCTGTGAAAGGATAAAAACTTTAAGTCACAGTTCAAACAACACTCCCAGCTGGACACTTAACTCTGCTCAGTTAAGAGCAGCATTAATCGTTTAAGAACCAAAGCCCCAAGTTTTCATGAGGTGCAGCCCTTGAGCCCAAAAAGCTCCAGAGCTTCTCTTTAAACAAAGCTTCTCTGGCACTTTCATCTGAGAAGGCTGTACATAATAACACACTTGGATAATTATTCTCTGCAAACTGTGCCCCTCTTAACTAAGGATGTGAATGTCACTGCCAAACTTGAGTGCTCTGAACTTCAGGTATTCAATTCTAGCATAACTCTTTAAAACACTTAGATACAATTATCTCAAGTACAAGGCAGTTAATTACTTTGAAGTGTTGTTTCAGCTACTCACTTCTGCTGTTCCATCCGAAGTCGTTCCTCCTCTACTCTCCTCCTCTCTTCTTCTTCCCTTCTCAGTCTTTCCTCCTCTTCTCGCCTACGTTTTTCTTCTTCTTTTTGCAAACGCTCACGCTCTTCCTCTTCACGCCGCCTCCGTTCTTCCTCTTCTCTTCTGCAACATGCACTCAATAAGCTATTTCAGCATTCCCACAATCCTAGGATGAGTTATTTTCAACATGCTGTAAAGTGCCTTTTTCCTGCCCAATATGGCTTTGTTTGCTATCATCTCCCCTTTAACTTGTCCTGGAGAATTGTCTTACTGGACACAAGAAGAAAACAGATTACTGTTTAGTAATGCACTGCATGGTGCAGTAAGATTAGTGTAAATTCTGTATTATAATTTGATAATCATTCTAACCTGTTACTGTACTACCTGTAGCAGAGAGCAGTAGAAAAAAATTACCTGGAAATCTTAAACATATCCCAAGCTTTAACCTATGTTCAATAATTACATGGATACTATAGTTTAATAAGCATATATGTAAATGATAGAAGGTTGCCTTTGTCAAGCTGCTAACCCATACTAGAAGAAGAGTTGAAAGCACCTGAATTTCATGTTCTGTATACACTTAGTCCACAGACATATCAGGGCATACACTTTGTGAAGTGGGTATTTCTTAAGCAGGTGATGGCATACACAAAATTTAAAAGACTCCTTATATTCTTAGTGTCTTCACTTCAGAGACAATCATCCATTACTAGCAAAGAAAAGCTTAAAGAGATCAAATGATACCACCTAAACTTCAAGCATTTCTCTTCCCAAGACAACTAGCTGTGGCACTGTCCATAGGTCAAGAGTTATACGCTCAATATACTCCAACACCAAAAGGACTCAAACATTACTTTTTCTTTTCTTGTTCTTCTTTCTCTATCTTGTGGGAGGTGACATACGTTGAAAACAAGTGGCAGCATCTATTCAGGAGCTTAACAAATTCTGTCATAGCTTTTTGCTTTGACATGTTTCCAAGGGCAGCCCATTCCTTCCTGCAAGGGAGAGATCAGCTGAAATAACAGACGACTCAATTCTTTTCAAGTCAGTAGTGAATTCTGAGAACCCAGTAAAGGAAAAAAAAAAAAAAAAAAAGTTGAGACCAGGGGCCAAACTTCATCATATGCAGTTTCGGAGAACCAACAACTTTTTCCAGAAGATAGCACAGTGCTCTCTTCTGCCTGCACCAGAACAACTCTTTCAAAGAGATGTAACCGAGTTGCTTACTTGAAATCTCATGTACGCCATTGACCCCACTTAGAATTCTAAGCCACATCCAAAAGCTTCCCAGCTACAAATGAATCAAAAATATTTTTTTTACCCTTCTTCCACTCTAGTTTGTGGAAAAACATGCATACGTTTCCCTGGATGAATAAACATGCTAATAACCATTGATTATAGTGCTTCTGTTAGTTAAGTGCAACAGCCTGGTTCTTCCTAAAGGAAAGCTATGTCCATCTGGGTACAAGCAGTGTGCTGTGTCCAGCTCGGAGAAGCCAGTGTTGTGTTGCACTTAGTCTTCACACTAGAAATAGCAGCAATGAAGATGAGAAGCACAGCCTAAACCACAGGCAATACAAGAGACATGCCTGAGACTGCCCAGGTCTCAAAAATTTACTCAAGTTCAAACACATCTGGAATCTGATTTCAGAAATTATCTATGCTATTGCAAAAGCTGTGGTGAATGCTGCTGTCATTGGCAAAAGGCTTGGCCTACTGTCACCCTGCTGTGGAGCTAGGATGAAGTCATAGATTTGTATTATGCATCGGGTTGGAAGGGACCTCTAAAGGTCATCCAATCCAACCCCCCTGCAGTGAGCAGGACACCCTCAGCTAGATCAGGTTGCTTAGAGCATCATCATGCCTGATGTTGAATGTCTCCAGAGATGGGGCCTCCACTGCCTCCCTGGTCAACCTGTTCCTGTGTTTCACCACCCTCATAGTGAAGAGCTTCTTCCTAATGTCCAATTTAAATCTATCCTTCTCTAGTTTAAAACCACTGCCCCTCATCTTATTGCTACATGCCCTTGTAAACAGTCCCTCCCTAGCTGTCATGTGTGGACCTGCACATTAATGCACAGCTAACCAAGTCTTAAACTGCTATGAGAAATTGGACTGGTGGCACAGCAACTTTTCCTAATGTGGTTAAAAAAACCACAATCTTCTCTTAGCTTCTTTACTGAAATGAGATTCAGACTTCTAAAACGTATTTGAAGAGGCCACTCTCACTTTCCACTACCATACACACATATCAAGGCAACCCACATACTTTTCTTATTGCAGAAAGTGGATGATGTTATCTTCAGATGGGAAAAGCAGAGTTAAAGCCAACAAGATCACCAGCCCTTTTACCTTCTATCATTCCCCAGCACATCAAAGAATCCAACTTCAGGGCAAGTGTCAGGGTTGTAAGGTCCCAGGAGAACCTGCTTGTGCAATGCCACAAGTTTGAGTTTTTCTTCATATGTTGGATGAAAGGCTTTGCCATCTTTTTCTGTAGAAAAAAAGAAAATTTCACTGCTGTGATTAATTGATTAAGCATAGGACAGCAAAGTGCATTTTGTATAACCACTACCCTGATTTCCTCCTTGAAAAAAAGGAATAAATTTTAAAAAGTATGTCACAAAAGGTTAGACAAATTAAGTCAGTTCTATTAAAATAAAATATAGATCTGTTCAGGAAAAACAAAACAAAACAAAAAAACAAAACAAAACAAAACAACAAAACACAAAACAAAACAACAAAACACAAAACAAAACAACAAAACACAAAACAAAACAACAA
>JANIJG010005459.1:0-18477 GCA_024611175.1 Megaceryle torquata
CTTTTCCTTCTTTCCTTTCCCTTTCTCTTTTTTTTTTTCTTTTCTTCTTTTTTTCTTCCTTTTTTTTCTTTTTTTTTCTTTTTTTTTTCTTTTTTTTTTTTTAATTTTATTTTCTGCCCTTCTCCTCACTGCTATGGTGTCTCAATGGTATCTCAACATCTGAACTTTTGAGTCTTGACTCTGACCTGATTGTCCCCTCCTGAAAGCACCTATAGGAAATACAGCAGATGTGGCACTGTGCAACATCAGCCTACTGCAGGATCAAGATGGGTTTTTTTCTGGTCATTATGGTAATTTATAGTCAGTTATTTTGTTTTCCACAGAAACATATTCTTTCTGCTTCTTTAAGAGCTTCTGGTTCTACATCCTTCCAAGCTAGATACACTTGGTCTTCAACATGGGGCTGCTTACCTCTGTGGCCCGGTTCCTGGAAACAGTTATGCGTGTGCTTAATTGTGCACATATGGGGAATTGCACTGAAATCAAGATGTGTAGAATTAAGCAACTCTAGAAGTATTCACAGGGTTTGGTCTTTGTTCAACAAACAGGCCTTGGCCTGGCTGAAGTCCATGACATGCTACAAAATGAAACTGAACTCAAAAGTAAGTAGTGTATTAATTATCAGTTGACTTATTTCCTTAAACCAGTTAATTCTGTACTTGTAAAAACTACTTTCCATTTTTCATGCAAATCCAATTGCCCTTCCTTTCGCACTCATTTTTCCTCCTCACTGCTCAACTCCCAGCAGACCTGAGCTGCCAGCCACTTGATCCTCTCTTACAATGATTTGCGTTCCGATGTGTCTTTTTTCCTACCAACTTTGTGTATTACCATAATGGTTCCTAGGACATGTTTTGGCCAGCCTTTAGGGAGAGAGAGAGTCACAGTGTTTCAGACCTTCATTTCCAAGTGCAGTATTAAACATAATCCTTATAATTATAGCACTGCCACTTGGACCACTGTAGTTCAGGCTATGTCAATATGTAGTCAAAAGCTCTCTTTCTCAGGAGCTGGAACTCAGTCATGTTGATTGAATTGAAATTTGATGGCCAGCAGCTGCAAACACATTCTGGCCCCATCCCCCGCCTCCCTGCTTTTTTTTCCTTTATACCACAAAATCCTCTTGCTTTCCATCAAAGTCGTGAGTTTACAGAACAGAGACAATGGCTGATTCCAGGCTAAATTATTCTGAGCCACCCCTTTGGCTAAGTCTAGGCTGCTCTTCAAGGGTTGCCCTGAGGCAACCTGTAGGCACAATCTGCTGTCTGTGCTGATGGTGAACCTGAGAGCCCAGCCCCAGGTGCAGAGCAAAGGCCATCCTCAGACTATGTATGACCATTCTTCATGCTGGAACTCTTGGGATGCCATCAGTGTTGCACTCAGCAGATAAGGAAGCTGTAGACATGCCTGGGATGAAGTATGTGAGGCTCCTGTGTGAGAAGGGCTGGGAGCATGTCAGTCTTCTTTCCTCTTGTCACCTTGGTCACTCGCCATACACACCTCACTATTAATCTAAGCAAAGACATCAGGACCAGGGTAATTCCCAGCAGCAGTTCATAGTTAAACAGACACTTTTTTAGCCCTAGGGGACTGTGGGAATAAACCAGCTTTGAACTGGGGAAAAAAACCCTACCTAGTAGTTGTGTAACAGAATCCTGTCATTTTTTGTCCTTAAAAAACAAAACCAAACTCCAGCATTCATAACACAAGATACTCATATTTTTCAAAGTGCCACTTGCCAATACACAGTAACTCTTTTTCATAAGGCCCTTTAGTCCATGTATTTACAGGTGGACCAGAATAGCTCTGCAGAAGCTAATCCCAGTCCCTTGAGTAAACACTATGTATTTCTAAAACTTTCTATATATACCAACCATATATAAGGCCTTTGACATACATTTATACCACACACAATACATCTGAGGGACCCTGATAGAGCCAGGATGTCTAGCGAAGTCAATACCTCCTTGCTAGTGTACTGGATGTGTGTTCATTCTGTCAAGCTCAGGAAGGATAACTGCGTTTGGATGACCAGTGTGTTGAAAGGGCTATTTACTGAAACAGTCCATTATGTGGTTCTCGGAGCTCTCTCCCAGGACGTACTGTCTGTGCTTGGGTCTCCTAGGCTGTCGTCAAAGCACAGACTCTTTGACACAGGTCAGAAAGACTCTTCACCACAGCCTCACGCCACCTCTTTCGGTCACAAAAGTCACACTCGTACCCTTCCCCTTCTCTGCCATTCCCCTCCTCCACTTCCCAAAGCTATTAGCCATTCCTCCTCCTCCACATTCACCCCTCTCTCACCTGGGCTATTGCCCTCCCTTCTCTCCTTTCATGCTCCTGACACTGGTTCGTAATATTGTTTTTCTAGCTTGGAAGGGCCAGAGGGCCAGGCTAACAGAGCAAAGCTGAACACATGGTTTCCACATGTTCTCATCTTCCCTTGTACTGCTTCTCTATCTGTCTTTCTCACTTTGCTTCAAATGGAAATCTGATGACCAGGACTGTATTGTCTCCTTCTCACATTAGTTTTATAAAGGAAGAGCCCAAAGGTCCTGCGTCATTGTCACAAGAAACTTAGAGCACAAACTTCTTTGAGTTGACAATGCACCTGTAGGTTCTCGGGTCTCTCGCTGCAGTGCTCACAAACTGGGCATGCAATCATGAATGCTCAGGCTCCACTTCAGAAAAATACTTGAAGAATATGTGCGAAGTTAAATATATGATTAGATGCTTTTCAGCTTGAGTTCTGCTTCCTTGAAGTAGGACCCCATACTGGAGAAGGCATCCTTCTTGGCCTGATTCAGAAAATACTTAAGAGTATACCAAAGTTTGAAGAATAGTAGTACATCCACTATTTTGTATTTTTTAATGACTCTTAAATAGCACAGGGTGGTGTGGGCAAGGCAGAAAACTTGGAGGTTCTCCTGGGCATCTCTTAGATTTTGCCTCATGCTCCAGAGTCTGAGTGCCTCCAAACTCTAAATACACTTTAGTAGTGCTGCTGCTGACATGTCACTGTAATGTTCTGTAATGTGATTCCGTTGCATGCTCATGTGCAGGTTATATAAAGCAATTACAATTAAATGAAGAGCAATTAAGTCTTAGAAAGGAAATGTTCTTACAAAGTTAGCAGTATTTCTGTGACTGTGCTTGATGGCGAGTTAGACCCTTGGACCCTTGGATTCCTCTCCTGCATCCTAATGATTAATCTGGGAACAGCCAGGAGTCCAATCTTTTTGACTTATAACATCTAGGCATCCAATCTTCTCTCTATTGAACTGAAACCAATAGGAACTGGACACCTAATTGTATTTTTGGATCTCAGCCTACAATCTTTGGAGTGCTTTGGAAAATTTCTCCCTAGGAGATTTTGCTTAAGTCAAGAATATAGACTGAAGCCATTGCTGACCAAAAAAAAATCCCCACTATGTGACATCAGTCTATGAGTCAATGAGTCATCCATCAGTGCTAGAGGTCAAAGTATTCTTTGTATTTGCCCAAGAAGTAGTCACCTATTTACTTTCTAAAATGATGCTTGTAGTACTAACATGACATTTGGTTTACTGTACAGTGAAAACACTATTTTTAAAAGCCACATATAAAGACAGGTCTTGTTTCCTTAAAAGTTAGAAATACTAGAGAACCAGTGTAAAAGGCCTATTTTCTTCCTGACTAGTATGCGTGGTTCAGGAAAAAAATCTAGAATTGTGCTAGTAAGAGACTGTCCAGTCTCTTTTCTTGCCAATGATGTAGATGTTGCTCCTTTAGAGAAGGATTAATTATTATTTTATCATTACTGCCTTCTCATCTGTCACTGTTAGTGCTTTCCCTGTTTCATCTTTTTGTTCTTTAAATCTATTACTGAAAACATTAAAAAAAAAAAAAAGAGTCAATAATTTATTAAAAAGGGATTTACCTGTAAAGGACTGTAGGCAAACCACACACAGACAGGTCCCTGTCAGCAAATCCAGTGTTAATGCTGAAACTCCATCTCTCAGGCTCACTGTTTCTCATGGGTGCTTGGTCCTTGCTGGGTGCTGAGATGCTTGGACTTCCCAGCACATGTTAACCATCAATCTTAGTGTGGTGTTAGAGGCCAGTGCTAGGAGCTGAGGGCAGAAGCAGAGTTGAAGGGCAAAGACACAGAGTGAAATTTTGCTGTCAGCACCTGAGTGTCTTTCTCTGTAAAATCCTATAACATGGAAGCAAAGGAAGCTTGAAAATTACCCTGAGAATAGGAAAGCAAATCAGTACAGAACAGGATAACCATCCTTTCAAGGAGGAGAAAAAGTACTTGGCTCCTGACAAGTTTTTTTTTGTTTCATTTTTTAAGTCAAAAGCCCTACTGAACCAATTTGACCAACTCCACATCAGCAGAGCAACAGGCACCAAGTGGCCAAATCTCCTGTTTTATGAGCCCTATTAGAAAACATTCACATGTCTGTACCTTGTGCCCTTCCTTCTCTTTATGCACTTTGTGTCCTCACATCAGGTCTCCATCAATGCTTCAATCTCTCTTTAGCCATCACCTTTTCCTGACTCACAAACCTCTTCATATGCTTACTGAAGCTCCTGTGGGCACCAACTTACTGTGAGTGCTTTGTAGGGGAGTCCAGAGACATTTCCTCTCACAGAAGCAAGAGTCAGGACATAGCTGCTTCTGAAATAGTCTGTAAGGGTGCAAGATTACAGGAGCAATGGACTTGGAAGCAAAACAAAGTTGCCTGTAGCAAGACATGTTTAAGGCCTGCATGAAAAACTGTGCTGGTCAGAGTCTCTGGTATGGCTTTTGTATTTAATCTAACATATCAGTATCTTTACTGAATTTATTACCCTGTTATCAAGGAATGATAGGAAGGAGATTGGGGCCTCGATAAAAACATGAGGCAGAAAGGCAGAAATGAGACATAGTGTTGAGCAAAGGTTAAAAGAGCTGTACAAGCAGAGCACTGAGCTTTTGAAACAGCAGATCTTCTAATCCTTTCCCCAGTCCCAGTGATTTTGTGGTGGCGAGGACCTGGTTGCACAACCTGCTTGGTGCAGGAGACTGTGAGACCATATAGCCTAGAAATGGGTTGTTCAAAGGTTTCCTGTGTCTTAGATGTTTCTCAAAATTCAAATGAAACGCCATAGATGTCAAAAATACCCCTGATCATTCACTCAGGAACGTTATGAATGAGATCATTTTTCAGTTTCTGCACCCTTGGATTTCATTTGTGTTGCCTGACAGGAATGAGCTACAGCTACTGTCAGTGTTTATTTCCAGTTACTTTTACTTGTGGCACTTCTCAGTAGCCCATGGTTAGGTTGCTCCCATTAATAAACCCTCCTCCTCACTGCCTCCCCCTTTCATTTATTTGTCTGCTCTTGCACTGCAGAAACTCTTCCAGCAATTCCTCTTACACAGCAGTTACTGAGGCAAAGGACCATCTAGTTACGCTCCAGCAGAGACTCAAGTGAGTAAATGCTAAGAAAGATGCACACTTTGCACAAGTGATTCCCAAACTAAGCAGGGCAGGTCAGCACCCAGAGGTGCTTGTGAGGGCCCATTAAGGCCCTCAGGCTTTTTCAGACAGGGGGCTGTACTTGTAGGACACAGTATCAGAAGTAAAAAGTGGCCTTACATGAACCAATGTGCAAAACTTCCTGCCTCTTAGCCAGGTTAGGGATGTGGTGCTGCCAGGACTTTTTGCAGTAGTCAGGATGGGCTGCTTAGCAGGAGCAGGCAGAGGAAAGTTTGCTTACGCATGAAAATTGTCCTGAAAAAGGGAACACAAAATTAAGCAAGAGTGTTTGGTTCTTACTTAAACAGGCAAGTGATGCAGCCCACTGGTGTGCACAGAGGCTGTGGCCAGCAGTAAATAGCACGCTGGTGTGGTGATGGGTGCAGACATGCAAAGCAGAGCAAGTGGTACCTGGGGCTATTGAGGCAAATGGAAAGGGACACCCTTGATGTGAAGTGGGCAGGGCTGCACTGTAAAGTAGGACAATGGTATGAAGAACTTCATATTTGTTTTTCTGGTGTGGGCTAAGTGATTCCTTGGCTTGCAGAGGAACACTAGGAAGATGATTAAGAGCTTTTACCCCATCAGTTTGTGAGAAGAATGAGTACAAGAATGGTGTTGCAGAGTGAAAAAGTCTGACAGGGAACGGCTTTCCATAGAGAAAGGCACTTGAGTGTATGGGTATAAAGCAGAAAGTGAACATGTAAACCCTTGGCTAGGGCAGGACTTTTTATTTCCAGTCTCATCATTTCCTTCCGATTAACACCAGTAAGAGAAAGAAGAGAATCTGTATTGATAGCAACAAGGCTGAAATTTCATCTCTGGTTAATAAGCCATTTGATCTTTGTTCTTGTGGCCTCACTGGAATCCAACCTGATTTCCTCTGGCTGAGGCATCCCCTTGGGGCTCACAATCCCATGCACATCTGCAGCCATCACCAGTGGCACATAAGGGAGTGATAGGGGGAAAGTCACATTCATCCTTAGGCTCCCCAGTCTATTGAAGGGAACCCACCATCAGCTGAGGCAGACAAATGCAAAGCTCCAGACTGCTTTTCTGGGTCTGTAGGCTTTGTAGGTGTTGAGACTGCTGTGGCAGCATGCCACACAGTCCCTGGAGTCCCAGGAGGAAGCTGTGGTGTTGTGTCTTGGTATGAGCCACTGGCTTTGTGCTAGTGACCCTGATCACAGAGAAAACAATGGTCATGTTGCCGCTGAATTAAAAAGGACCAGGCCTAAGCCTAAAGTGAATGCTATATTCTTAACCTAAGGAAAAATCAAATTAAAAATAATTTTCATGGCAGATTTCTACTTTTATTGACTGGCTTTGTTCAGATCATCAGTACACAATCATAGCATAAGCTATTTTTTGTCTCCTTGTTGATGTTAACACACAGAGACTTGCATGCTAACCACTGTTCTCACCACCACCAAATTCTAGAGGTTGGGAACCTCTAGAATTAAATTTAGGAACTATCACAGTGTGGGCTGAAGAACCAGCTTTTTTAGGGTAGTAGCTGAGAGGCTCATTTCCTCTGTGGATGAGCCACAGAAACAAATGCATAACACACACTGACCAGTGGGTTATATTTTGGCACCTGTACTGTGCAGATGTAACCCAGCACCTGGGGTGAAGCAGTCTTTAAATGGCATTGAACATATGCAGATGTTACCCAGCAGCCAAAGTGAAGCAATCTTAAATTGGCATCAAGCATATCAGGAGGACCTTATCACACTGCGGGCATCATGCAAAGTACTGTTGATGTCAATTACAGATAAATCAATTAGTTAGGGTATCCATTTTTTTGTTAGCTGCTGCAAGTCCTGCTTGAGCTGTACATATATCTATCATGTAGAAAGCTCACCCTCTTGCTTAAGCAATTTACTGTCCACAACAAAATGTCTCTAATGTAGCTTTGAACAAGTTAATCTGGCTGACAGAATGGTTTAAAGCAGTTCTGCTCTAACTTGGACTGAAACCCACGTAACTGACATGCTGTTAGTGCACCAAAATCCTTCCCACAGTTCTTGTTTGCAAGATGGTTACATTCTCCCACGCATTGAACTGGACCAAGGCAAACTGCAAAACCTCTGTACAAGGGATCGTGTCCTGCAGTGCCTCAGTCACATGTGTGTCAGTGAAGAAAGACTAACAGTGGTGGGGTTTTGCCATGGAGACTGACACCCTCAGGTCACCCACTGGTGCAGCAGCAGAGCTTCATACCTTTGGGCAGGCTTACTCCATGGCCAGGCATGCTGAAAGCATGGTGCTACCTAAGCCTCCATTTAGGCCTAAATAGTGTATTTCAATTTTGAACTTTTTCCAGAGAAATAATTTTTTCAGATGTTATAAAAATAGCAAAATAATTTTGTAAAGCCTGAAGGACATTCTTTTGCACCGGGATTTAAATTGGAAAAGGCTATTTTGGGGCAAATTTACCTTCAAAATTTTACTTTTCCCACAAGGAGCTAGGTGACCTATGGCACTTCCAGCCTACAAAGCTCTTTTACTTTAACAAGGGCCTTAAAACTAAACAAGAAAAATCATTGACCAAAGAAATGATAATAATACTGCTTATGCTATCCACTCCTGAGTTTACACTGATGAGGTTTAAAGGCAGAGAGCTGTCCATACACTTATCCATGCTGTCACATATACCCCCAAGCTATCTGAAACAAGGGTCGCTTTCCTTGCACGGAGCAGGTTCTTGCCATGTCTACAGGCAAATACAAAGCCTGTGGACATACTCATCAATCTTTTACAAACTGCAGATCCTCTAAAAATTCTCCAATGCATATGAAGGTTCACTGATGACTAATTTAAGCCTCATGGCAATTAATTTGCTTTTCTTGCGTAGCTTTCACAGACCCTTCAGAAGTAATCCTCAGACTCTCATGGGTCTGCAGACCACAGATCGAGAACCACTAGCTCTTAGTTTAAATAAGATATTTTGGGGCCTTCTGGGCCTCATTTTCTATTGCCTTGCAGCTTGTGAGGTCTTATATACCTATGCAAAGTGAGACTAAAATGCTACCAGATGAGGATGGTGTTCAGTCCTGATGTCGGCCCTTATTTGGACAGGTGTGAAGGATGCCAATGCGAAGCAGCAGCAGATCAGGACCCAGCTCTGTAACTGCTCTCCCTCACTGCAGACCATGAGCAGTGCTACTCACAGCACAGAGATGGGGAGCAGTCCTAGATATGGAACCATCAGTCTGCTGCTATCCCCTGAAAACCAGGCACTGCCCCAGTAGAAGTGCACATTGATAACCACGGTGAGGATCAGGCTGTTAGGGACCATGGGGTGACACGTGGTTCTCTTGGGCTACGGGACTACCGAGTGTTGGACTCTCCTACTGTTCTGCTGTTTGCACCACCATTCAGTCTCAATGCACTTACACTTCTTGGCATTTCATGTCTTGTACGCGCAGCAACAATATTTTCACTTAAGAAAAAGTACACTGAGAAGTGCTGAATGTTTTCAACGTCTTTTCTTTCCTTTGATCTCACCTAAAGCTCCATGCAGCGGGTAACACGATCTCCATCACTATCTCCTTTCATGCCTGATAATTAGCCCAGGTCCATGGGCTGGATGCAATGCTATCCTTCCCTGCACTAAGAGGGGAGACATAGAAGGGGTTGGAGCGATTGTTTGCTGTGTTGATGACTGTGGTGTTGCCATGGAAAAGCTGGAGACTTCGGGGGAGTTTCTGTTTTGCTGGGCAGGGAGCCAACCTGCTCTGACTTATTACAACTGTGTGAGTGAGAGAGCCGTGCAGAACTTTATCCCTCTGTAGCAATTCCAAGGCAGGGAGAGAAAAAAAAAGGGGCAGGACTGCTTTAACAGGGAGGAGTGCAGTGCACTTTGCTAAGGCTGTATGCATTAAATACAGGAGATACACAAAATAAAAATCCTTTCCTATTTTCCACTTTTCTTTTTTTCTTTTTTTTTTTTTTTTTTTTTTGGCAGAATGTATCCACTGTTTTCTAAAGACTGAATTCAGCACAGTGCAAATAATAAGATCTCAAGTAATCCTTCTGGAAGCCAACGGGGCCATTTAATTGGCTGTATCTGTACAGAAAGGAACATTTAGAGTTCTGCTGAGTCCAAGTCCATTAAAGTCTTTGATCTGTTCCAGAAACAAAAGTGGAAGCAGACTACACTGTTTTTGTTATCTATCCTGAATGAAGTGCAAAAAGTAAATACATAGTGTAAACAGGGGAAAAAATGAATCAAGGCCCAGGTCCAGCCAAAAGCTATCTGCATACTGAGCTTCCCGTTCTCTGAGTAGTGCTATTATTCCCTGGAGGTGGAATTAATAGCAATGCGTGCTTTCTACAAATCACTTTATATGAACAGATCTCAAAGCAATTTACTAAAGCAGCCAGTCTCCTTGCTCCCACATTAGGGAAGGAGTAACTGGGGCTACAGGGCTCATCCCAGAGAGTAGACCCTGTCCAAATCCCTGTTTGCCTGCTGCCTTCTCTGAGGTACAGAAACTAGGCATGGGTTGTCAGGGTTATTCTGAAGTCTTAAAACACAACTGTATAGTTTTCTTTGTTGGAAGTGTGACTTTTCCTTACAACCCTGGCTGACATGCCATGTTCTCATGTTGTATTTAAGTGAGATAGAGGCACATGCCTCTTCCTGAAATGTATTTGAGCAGGTGGGAAATGGCAACATTTTGTTTTGGACTATTCTTGCTTTCAGGGCTTCTAGATGTTAAAAAAAAATCCATTTTCTATAGGAAAGAACTGTTGTGGGAGTAATTTTCTGATTTTCTTTTTAAAATCAGAATTTCCTACCTGACTCTTCAGAATTAGAATAGATGCATCTAGGAATGATATTTTAACATATACTTCTCAGGGAAAAGTGTTATAAATATTCATCATAAATTGTCAGCAAAGCTCTGATTTCTTTGAGGACACAAAAAAGCAAAATTACTTTCTATAGGATTTGGTCAGGGAACAGAGAGGGAAATCTTAGCTCTTCAGCAGTCACTTCTGGTGCTTATAGTTCTCTGGTGATCATACTCAGGAGATGAGTCCTGCAAAACTTCTGACAATGTGTGACTCCTTCCATGAACTGCAGCCAGCAGATTCACCTGTTTACTTCCAAAGTTAAAAGACTGCCTGGGTACCCTCACAGTCTCTGATGATAGGCTGGTTTGCAGTATTCTATGCTTCAGCTGGGAGATCTAGCTGAGAAGCTGGAGAAAGATCTTGCCAACATAGGAGGTGACAGAAACTCCTATTGATTTATGTGATCTAAATGAGGTCTAAAGATTAGATGTCACTGTAGGATCCAGGCATGGTTTGTCAGTGAACCCAGTGCCTCCTTGCTGTATCTCACTGCCTTTAACAGGATTAATCTTGGCAGCTGGTTTTCCAGTTACTTGGTGGCTGTGATGTCTCGAGAAGTTTACCACTGCTACAATAAGAAGTGGCTAACATTGTGTTCCAAATGCAGCAGGACAAATCATCTAGTGTAAATAATTGGGCTTGATGGAGTTGTGACAGTTTACACCAGAAGACTTGATTTACCCAGGGAGTTGAAAAGTTGTTGCTTTAATGCCAATCATCTGCTTGAAAGAGTTACTTTTATCCCGCTTTTTTTTTTTTTTTTTTCCCCCCCTCTTCACTGCTAGATATTTTGTGACATTGCTGGTTCAGTGCAGAAATTCATGTCCTTCCCACAGAGCTGAAGTAGCTACTCAGTCAGGGACACTTCAGATTAATGAGATATGCAACATCTTTAATCTTTCTTTGCAGCATACTGTGCTTGGGATGCACTGTGTGAGAAAGACCAAAAGTGAGGGACATGAGATGTGTATTCACACAGGAAACTGAAACTGTGCTGTCATTCATTCCTGTAGTACAAATAACCCTTTCTGTAACCTCAGCTTCCCGATTCTTGTGTGCCATCTTGGACTGACATCAGCTGAGATGCACTGTTTTACTCCAGGAGATAGTTTGTTCCAACTCTTTTCAGTCACAAAAGCAAAGGGATGACAGCAGTAGATGAATCTAAAAGCAGTAAGGTCTCATGAAATGAAGGGATTGTTTTTAATTGCAGATGGGCATGAAGGCTGGGCTTCTTATTGACACTTGGACCCAGTTCTGCCACTCTCTTCCAAAGGAAAAGCTTCTGCTAAGTGCACAGTGAAAGTGTCCACAAAGTTGTTTATCTTTCAGGGAGTCATCCTTAAACTGAACCATGTCTTGAAAATTCATGATCTTTTTTATGCTGCTCCATCTGAGGAACTACTGATGTTTCCTTCTCTAAGTATCTTAACATTTCTCAGCTTTTCCTCCACTTGCTGGAGAGGAGCTGGCTGATATAAACTGCAGCAGCAATTTTCTGGGATCATGCATGCTGTGGTGTCAGAGAAATTTGGGAAGTTGTCTTCCAGAGCTGCTCTTCTATTTTGCTTCCCCAAGGGAAAACTGGTCATAGTATCTATTGAGTCAGACCCAGTGAAGGAAATGTCAAACAACAGTTCTAGCTATGTTAGCTTATACCATTTCCAGTCCCTAGATATGGGTGTCAATGGTGCTTATGTTCTTCTGCAAGCGCCAAGGAAGGAAAGCTGGCAGAACTGGGGTGAGGTGGGCAGAAAAGGGAAGCACACTCCTTCCTGTGGCCTCAGGGGAATTGCTCTATTTGCATCGGGCTTGTGTGAGCTTCAGGGCAGAGGACACAGAGAAAGCTGAGGTGAAGCTGTAAACTCTTTCATACCTAATGGCACCCCCATCCTGACACCTTTTTTTTATTAGGCAGCAGTGTACAAAGCTTCCCCTGTGCATACTGAAGTCTTCTTCTCCATTTGTCTTAGTGATGTCACAGAAGTCTTACCTTTTACCAGCTAGCAGCATTTCAGCCTAGCCAAGTGAGAAGTAAAGGTCACGGTTAGGCAAAGACTACTTACAGGGCCTAACCAAGAGCGCTGGCAATAGTGCAATCAGGCTGTGGAGATGAGGGATGAGGAGATAGCCATATTGCCCAGCCTCTTCCTCACAGAGCCTTGCTGCTCCAAATGGCTACTACAAACTTCTGCAAAGGCTGTGAATTCCTATGGTGTTTCTTTACCCCAGCCCCAGCTAAGCAAAAGGTGTGTGGAGGCAGAATAACTCATGCTACATGTCAACACAGCTGCAGGAGCACACCTTCCTTCTCCTGGCCATCTCCTGCAGCTGAGAAAGGCAGATTTTCTGCCTCCTTGAAATCACCAAAATCCCTTTAACAGGGAGGAGATACTCAAGATACACTCATAAAGTGGATATACTAGAAGCTCCCAAGGGCCTGGGAACTTGTACTTTGTGCCATATTTAGTGCTTTTTCTTACAGGTTGACCCACATGTAAACTGAAGGTCTTTAGATCCTGCCACATTCTTCACTCAGGGTATTTATTGCAGAGACTGCTGAATTCAGGGAGAGTTACACCAGGCCTGCATTTTTTTAATGCTGTTTTAAAACAGGTCCTCAGCCCAAAAGCACAGTTTTAAGTTTGGTTGATCCAAAAATGATTTTGAGCTCTGCTGCAAGCTAAGTGCAGTTAGGAAGGCTCACAGCCATGCTCGTTTACTCCAAGTGGGAGACTTTTTGTTAAGGGATGGGTGCAGCAGCTGGCTGGGTGGGAAGGGGCAAGGGATGCTGCGTGGGACTGCAGCCACACGCCACATGGCGCAGGTGTACACGGCACGTACAGCTACACACGAGTGGGAGGGGAGAGGGGAAGGAGAAGAGATCAGACCACTACAGCACCTGGGCTTCCCTGGCAAAATTACAGAGGACTTAAAAGGAGTGATGGACTAGGTGGAAGCAGTGTTTAAAATAATTCCATTATGTGGCTTTGCTTCTAACCTGTCCCTTGTTCGTAACTCCATCGGTGACTGCCCTGCAGTAGTTTGGACATGTGGCAGCTAATAAATTCATTTATTGAGAGGGCTGTTTGTTTCAGCTTCAGAACTGAAAGTTCATCTGCAGGTGCAGCAGGGCTGAGCAGAGAAGCAAATGCAGATTTACAGCTGTTGTGGCTTTACTCCACTCTCTGCTACAACAAATCATTTTGCTCAGGAAAGAGGCTCTGCTGTTGGCCAACCAAGATGTGGTCAGGAATTTGAAACACTGCTTTGTTAGTTTAAAAGAAAACATCACCAGAGATGTTAGGGTGGGCATTTTTTGAAAGATTTAGTGAAATCTGTCATAAATCAAAGACTGATTGAAGTGGAACAGAATGTGCCTTGTTTTTTACTGTCATTTGCTATCTTCTTCCTTGGCCATTGTGAGGGTGATTCAAGAGCAGATTTTAAAGCAGTCAGCTCCAAAGGCCAGTTATTACTTCCTCCTGTGATTCTGTTTGATTTTCTGAAAATGAGTCAGTCATTTTCTGCAAGAGTTTGGTGCAGGCTGAACCTTCTCTCTGAGCTCCACTCTGCAAGACAAAAAAACATATTGCTTCACAGGCAAAGCAAGTCTGCACAATAGAAGACTTCCTTACAACTAGGCTCTGCCAAGTCTGCTCTCAGCCCTGCACGGAGTCATGTTACTCCTCAGCAAGGTCATACAGGCCTAAAATAATCACTGATGTTTATCTTTCCCAGAGGATATTAAGCACCCCCAAACACCAAGGCAAGAAAACCTATTAAGAAAAAAAGGGTTAAAAATAGTTTGTGCCTCAGCTATCTGTTGGGCAAGAGCATAACAGCTTTGCCTTTTTCCATTAATATGTTGTGATCTCACACGTGAAATGCTGAATTACTCTAACAATGGGGGAGAAACATCTTTGCTGTTTTTCATTGATGTTATATCTATTTACTTAGAAGTGGGCTGAGTACACTTCTCATCACTGACGCTGCACCTTGGCTGCATGCTGGTTTTACGCTACTTTTGTCGTAGGCAGAACCCAAAGATGGCTTAGTTAGGACTGTGCTGTGGCTACTTTACAGCTTTGATACTTGCCTAAAGGCATGCTAACTGGATGCTTCATGGATCTAGATCTTTGCAACACCCTTGAGAAAGAGCAAACTGCTATCGGCCTGTTTCCACAGACAGAGAAGGAAGAGGCTTGGGAAGAGCGTGAACTGTCAGTGTCTCTGCTCTTTGCCTGGCGCCAGTGGCTGTCACACCACAGCTCCATCACCTTGCTGCTGTCTCGGCCTGCAGCAGCTCCAGCTGAGCAGAAAGGCTGCAGGAGGAGCTGGTGATGAAGAAGACAAGGGTGAGCATACCATGCCCTGAGTCAGTCTTCTAGGGCAGAAGCAGGGACTGCTGGATACACAGGATCCAAGCCCACATAATTGAGGCTCCCAAACCCCTGGGATTTTATCCCATTCAAGGGTGCCAAGCACTGCTGTAAATTATTTTTAACACAGGAAAGCAAATACCCAAACACTCTCCAGTCCATATTATCACGCCTTTCACTCCTGCACCTTTGAACACTCATTTACTTCAGCATTCCCATCAGCACTGTATTTGGCACATCCTCTCATGCCTACAACCCCAAATTCACAAGCCTCCTCTGGCTGGCTGAGGAGCGAGAGACATTTCCTTGCTGCGGCGTTCGTGGGAAGATGTGTGCACAGGGGGATGCGACAAGCTTCATGCAGGTTCTTTGTGTTTTGACAGACTTTGCTGGAGTATTTTACTCCAGCTTGAGCCAGACATGGTACTGGCAGATGCTGTGCAAGCTTCCCACGCAGTGCTGGCTGTGCTTCTCTGATCTGACCCACGACCACCACCCCTCCCCTGGCTCCCCTATTCACTTTTCCCTCCCAGCCCAGGCCAGCGTTTATCTTGAGCGGAGAGAGCTCTCCCTGCCAGATTGCGTGGTGGTTTTCTGATGTGAACAGATGGGACTGAGGGGCAGGCTACATCTGTTCACTGAATTCTTCCACCTTCGCAATTGTTTGCAAATGGGTGAGAGCTTGGGGAGGCTGGGAAACTATGGGTTTGGGCTAAAATTGTTGGGGTTTTTTTCCTGTAATATGCCAAAAAAAGTGAACCTGCACTGCATAATTAAAAGTTTGAGGATGACAGGGAAAACACCTGCTGGTGCGAACAGCTTTACTCTTTCCCTGCAGAAGCACAGATTCCCTGCAGGACTAGTGCTAATGCTTTCTTCAGTCCAGTTTAAATAGGCTGAAACGATGAAACATCCCTTGGAATTCTGTCCGACAACATCACAGTATCAGGGTGTCTTCTTTTGATATTCAGCATTGATTTAATTCCTGTTTCAATTTCTCTTTATGTTTATGTAACTGATTTTCAGAAGAACTCGTCTCTCATTTCTTTGTGAGTACCAGACATAGGCAGTTGTAAATAGCTAAAGTAGACAGAACACCTTGTGGAAAGCAGACCATAAATTCTTTGCCTGTTTGTTTTCTACACCCTTTAAGCATTTGTAGGTTATCATCCACATTCACTTCTCCACTTATTTCTTGCCAGATTCTCCATACAGCTCTTCAGTTTTCCTCATAAATCATGCCATCTTGCCTCCTGGGCACAGTCCTCTCACTTTATCCCGAGCTTGCCAAAGGATGAATGGTCCCCATACCTTTCAACCCTGTCTTCTCTCCAGCACAGCATCACCTTATAGGCCACCCAAAGCCCTCAGGGCTGGACACACACATGATGAGCCCTAGCAAACCTGCTGCATACCAGCACCAGGCAGGACAGCCCTGCTGGCTTGCTGTCAGCCAAGGATGACCTTCTGGGCACCCAGCATTGGGGGGATTCCACCACTTGGAGGCATTTTGTGTGTCTGTGCTCAGCCCTCTTCTGCCTACCTCCTCCCAGCATAGGAGTGACTTGGAAGACAGTTGTTGGCGTGTCAAGCTAATGCACCCGCAGACTAATGACCTCTGGTTGGTGACACTGTGCCATGGGACCAATTTCTCGTGAGGATGAAGGTGCCTACCTTCCATAAAAAGAAGAGCAAGCTGAGAGCTTGGACACCTCTAAGGCTCTGGGTATGCATGTTTATGGCACTCATCTGCTCTTCCTCTGTATTCTCACATTCTCAGAATCTGCACTTGGACTCCACCTTGCTCAGTGTATATGTAAACCAAGCAATTATTTTCCACAGGCAACAAGTTGCCATTTTTGTGCCAGATTTAAATTTCATGTTCTTACAGTTTCTAACTGCAGGTTTCTTTCTATTTGCAGTATTCCTCTGTTTTCATTGGTTTTTTTTGCAGTTTCTCCAATTCTGTTAGCAGTTGGCGAGTTCATTCCTGAACTATTTCTTCTTTCAGATCATTAATAAGTACTAAAAAAAAAAAACCCAAACCAACCAAACAAACAAAAATATCACCTTAACACGCTGATTCATGCATTGCCTCACAAGCCAGAACTCATTACATTCACATGAGCATTAGCCTTTGGTTATGAACCTTCAGCCAGTTTTCAAACCACATCACAGTAGCCCTATTCTGGCAAACTGAATTATTTCTCCTTTATGATTTTATCCATTGCTAATAGTGTGTGTTTTAACAAAAAAAAGGAAAGATTCATTTTAAATCTATGCTGCCTATTACTTGGGTTTCCTTTTTCCTTTAGATGTTTAGCAAATTATTAGTTCTGGACATCGTTTTAATTATTTTACTGTGAAGAGTGGCTAGCTAGAAAAGATTACAATTACTACAATCACTCCAGGATCAAAAAGCAGTGCTATGCTTGCTTTCCTTTGGTCTTTCACTTCCTTCCCATTTTAAACCGACTTAAAAAAAAAAAAAAAAGTCAAGCCGTTTAGTCAGTCCATTACCAAATTCCCTGAATGCTTTCTGAAGCTGCTGAGCAGGGAAGTCAGCACTGTGGTTGAGCGCAGTGTAGGGGATTCAGAACAACTGCCTTTCATTCAAAGCCTGGCTTAGCATTCTCTGTGAGTATTGTGTCAGTTCCCTCTCTCTGGAAAATAGGAGTATCTGTGTTTTGATCTTCCTGGTGACACGAATTCCAGTTTTGGCCCCATCAGAATAATTTGTTACTCTTCACATCTGTGTTGACCATTACATTTGTTCCTAAGCCTGAGGGGGACTGAGATGCTGAGAAAGGCAGGGTTGTATTCTCAAGTTAAGTCTCAACTCTCACTGAGTTCTAAGTGCATCTTTAAAAATTTTCTTCCTAGTGAATATTGGTGACCTTTCAACTGAGCTCAGTGCTGTTATGTGTGACCATATTGGACAGGAGTCACTTTGGGAAGCAGAGTGGGAAGTGTTCTCCTATGGCCATTCCGTCCTCCCAGACATGGCACAGGTTCCTTGTTTCTGTGGAGAACCCCTTCAAGCCTTAACAAAATACCTAGGACAGCAAGGAGCAGAGGCTATGCTCAAAAATGCCTTTGTCTTTTCATTAGGAAAGAACTACAGGCCCATAACTCACACAGCTATGGTCAAATTCTCACTGGCTTTAGTTAACTTGTTCAAAATTGGCTGGAGTCGGTGGTTTTCATGTTGTCCAAAGAGTCTAAGAAGAGACATATGACACTATAAATTACATTTTAGGCATAGTCCTGTTTTTCTTAGCACAGAAACAGCTTATATCTGAGCTACATGTAAAACATGCTTTGTTGGTGGTTACAGGCTTGGTTTTCCCTGTGGTTAAGGAATTACTGTGGGGTTTGAATGGGGATGTAAGAAATGGTCAAATTAATGAGGCAGGTGCCAGTCCTATCATAAAACCTTGCAGGACATTTGGCTTAAATAAAGAGATAATGTACAATGCATCTATTGAATCTTCCAGTGCCTCCTCCAAAAGACATCTTAGACATCTACATCAGAATTGATCTCCTTGGATCTCTTTATGGTCTGTGGAGAAAAATAAAAATGTCTTGGGTAGGATTTAATCTCTGAACATCCAAAATAGGTCAGAAAAATTGTACCTTAGAAATACATACTCTATTCCTAAAAAACAAAAAAAAAGAGAAAAAAAAAAAAAGGAGGTTAGGGGGAATTCCGCCTGCCTACGGCC
>JANIJG010005459.1:18577-33804 GCA_024611175.1 Megaceryle torquata
GAAAAAAAAAAAAAATGTCTTGGGTAGGATTTAATATCGAAACAACAAAAAAAGGAAAAAAAAATGGTACTTTAAAAAAACAAACCTTTTTCCTAAAAAAAAAAAAAAAAAGAAAAAAAAAAAAAAAAGAGTTTAGGGTGAATTCCTGCTGCCTACAGCTCTATAAATTGGTGAAATAAGTCCTACCCCTAAGTATTTGCCAGAGGAGGAAAAAGAGAAATAGGACCATTTAGGCTAGAGGTAAACCTTTTGGGGTACTTCTACAACATAAGGCAAACAGGCCCTGAGGCAACACATGAGGTTTACTCTCTGTACTGGCAGCAAGCTCACACATAAGGCATGAACCCAGCTAGAACATATTCTTCAAAGCCTGTGAGATCTCACCTGCCCAAGCTTGTCCCATGTCTCAGTATGCCACCATGCATGGCCGGACAGACTCTGTGCAAGCCGAAGGGATGGGAGGTGGTTGTGGGGCACAGCACAGAGGACTTTGCACTACACTGGAGACCACATGGAGGCATGGCCTGGAGCTCCTGGCCTGAACTGCTGTTGGCCATAAGGAGAGGAGGCCACCGAGGGACTGACTTGCCTAGTGCAAGAATAAGTATCCATCTCTTCCTTTGGTCACATGGCATGTCTTGTACTCAGGATTTATCCCAGAGTCTTGGACTTGGGATTTTAATGTCCTCACATTGCAGTGACACCTCTAGGAGGGTATTGAAGGTTTCACAGAAAGAGGTCTCCAACGCAGCTCTTGCTGTAGATGACTGCTGGTTAGCAGTGACGGTTTAATAAAAAGAATTTGAGCCCTATCAAATTTAATGCACAGAGCAGAGGTTGAAGAGAAGGTGCTCTGTATACAAAAGGAGAGTTTGTTTAGAGCCTTTGGAACATCTTGGTGTTTTTCCCTTCCTTGCCAGGCTTTTAATGGTGGGAGAAAAGTATCACACTAGCAGTGTTGCCAGCTCTGGGATTTTATCATGAGCCAGTGTTTGCTATTTTGCTTAAAACCTCAGCTCCTAGAAACAATGGATTATGTGAGACTCTCTCAGCTCTGATCTGAAAAACAAAGAAAATTTTGAGTGTTTTTGGTGTCAGAAAAATGGTTGAAACATGACCCCAATTCTATCCCAAGAAATCCCAAACCATATTTGGAATAGATTACATTTTTATGTGCATGTTTTGAAGCCAATTGTGTGATTTTTTCTTTTGGAGGGGGGCATCTGACTCATGATTTTTGAATGCTTGGGGAGTGGTGCTATTACATTGGGGATACTGATGATATTACAAACTCTGTTGAATGATTTCTGACACAAAAAGCTTTAGCTCCATAAAGCAAAGAGAAGTTTTCCATTTGTAAAAAGTATAGGACAGATCTTGCTTTAAAAGTATATGCATCACACTTTTATGTTGTTCCTGCCGAGCAGCAAAGGCATTGAGCAGCAGATCTCATGCAGTCCCTAAAGATGAATGGGAATGATTTTTGGTATGCACAGAGAATACCCAAGTTGACCACAATATAGGCTTGACCAAAAGGTCCAATCCCATGAATGTTCAGTCCCTTTATGGATAGTGGTGAGTTCCAGGGGCTTTGATATTTCCTAAGAAGCCCCATCTGTACTTTTCAGAATTAGGGCCTTTCATAAAGACTATTTAAATGCTCCTTTGGGGCAGCAAAATTCATTATCCTGGTTAGGCAGGAGAGCTGCCTGGGGAAATAGGTATGGTGTGAATTGCTGCTATAGGATGCAGAGACTTACTGCTTTTACGTGGCTTAGTTCTAAGCGAGGCTGTGAGCCAAACATCTCTTGTTGGAACCCTGTCTCTAAAAGTCTATGGTCAGCCCAAGAGAGACTCTGAACTTACAGTTCAGGTGGGATGTGGACAGGGCCAAGCATGTTGTCATGCCTCAGATTCAAAAAGCAACAATCATCCTTTGAGGGAAACAGTAACTGTTCTTTGTTAGGGTGGCATTTTTCAGTTTCTGGTTTTAAACAAAGGCAGATGATACCAGTGGAGGCCATGGCTAATGAACCTGCTCCCTCTGGGAGCCCTATAACACACAGAGCGCTGGCACCTGGTAGATGATGCCATTCACTGTTATGCCAATGTTTGCCCAGAGCACATGGTAGGTCTGGCATTGCTGCCATCCATGCAAGCACTACTAAAACAACTTCTGTCTTTTATTTACTGGGAAAATATTCTCACTTGAGCAAAACCCCTTCAGAATTATCCATAAGATAGGGATAAGGAGCATTTTTCTTGCTGAGGCTTTTCAGATTTATTTGGTGACCCATGCATTTGCAAAAAACACACCCTGGGTGCTTGCCAGCAATAATGTGAAAAATCACACGTGGGCTATAACCATTCCAAAGGCCTAATATCCTTTCCCTCAATGTAATCAAAAGACACTGTCTGAATTCAGGAGCCAGACTGCGTCCCTGATTACTTAATTTGATGGGGTTATGTATATGGCCCTGTAATTAAATGAGGCTGGCAAGATTGGTGCTTGGTATAAAATTCATTACACTTTTGGAACGATTACATCTAGGGGGTGTTTGGACTATGTTTTCCACTCTCATCTCCTTCCTTATGTACTACTTTTGTTATTCCTTTTATAGTTGTTGTTTTGGATAAAAATTGTTAGAAGTTAATAAGCAGGAGGCACAAATTAGGAGCAAGATTGCTTAATCCATGGTTGTAACAGTTAAGGTGCTGGTTGCTTAGCACAGGGCAAAAGCAGATCTGCTGAGATCTGCTAGAAACAAGCACCTGAAGACACTGTGTGATGGATGAGGGTCCCAGCATGGTGTGAGGCACCCTTTCCTCCTCCACATGGGGGCCAGAAGAGAGTTGCCAGAGAGGCACGAGCAGGAAGGGCACTGTTGCCCTCAATCATTACAGGAGGCTCGTGGGTCTAGAGGTCATTTGGGTGTCTCCCATTTAGTCACCTGCTTCTGGTGTGGACCTGGGTCCTGATGTCACCTCTCAATGTCAGTTCTACACTGAGTTGATCTGTGGAAAACAACCCCTTGAAAAATGTCTAATTTTTCCATGGGCCATGAACAAGTGATTCCTGGATGCCTTGAGTGGATTCACTGATGTCTACCAAGGAATCAGTCATCTTGCCTCAGCAGGATCATGAATACACTTCTGCTTTCTCCATCTGCCTATTGTCAATAGCCATATACTTCAGATTCATTTGTATCTTAATGTTTGGTTAAAATAGACCAGCAAATATAAGAATTAGGGGTTAAGACTAGGCAGATGCAAGTATTCACATAGAAGTACACATGGGGGAGGACCGCATGTGCTTCTTTTCCTCAGAAAACCATGCCAAAAATATGCAACTCTAGTAACAGAGGAAGCCAAGGAAAACTAAAATGCCCTATGTTAAGGATAGCTTTGTGGTGGGACTTTCTGGTTCCAAGGTGCATGAGGGCCGCATCCTGACTTCCTCCACACACTGTAATCCCACAGAGCACCAGCAGTGACTCAACTCCTTTACCACTCACTGTGGGCACTATCTGTGGTGAATCTTCCCCACCCCTATGTTTTTAAAAATTGCATTTTCCTTCCTTAGCATTTGGTATTGTGGAGTACACTTTGGTGTAGTGCCCTTTTAGAAACATGCCCAAGACCTCTTAAGCACAACATTCCATCAGTGGAGACCACTAATACTGTTTTCCTTCATTTAATAACCCAAGGTCACATTTTTACCTGATATATCTTGAATAGTTCATTAGCAAGGACGCTGCTCCCACGTTTGTAGTTGATGGCTGATTTTGCTAGTACGACTTCTTTCATTTCAATACCCAAGAAGGAAATGGTCTGTGTGTTTAAGAATTAATTTTGTAGGTATGAATGCAATCAACAATTCCTTCAACGACTGTTGAATCTGAGCCAATATTTAAGAAGACAAGCCATTGACAAGGACCTAGCACAGCAAGAGTTACGGTCTTCAGTTTGTAAGTGGGTGCCAGCAGTAGCAAGTAGACCATGTTATTTGTCTTTGCTGATTTCTGTCTTGAGAAGGACAAAATATATTGAATGGTGATCCTGCAGCAATGAGGTAGGTAGAGTAGATTGGCACCCCATCTAACGCAAAACATGCCTATCCAAACCCCATCCCCGAATTCACTTCTAGTCAGCAGCGTCTTAAACATGTATTTGAGGAAGTTTTAAAGATTTTGCTGCTTAAAAAAATGTTTGGTTTTTGTTTTGTTTTGTTTTGTTTTCCTGAATCAGTGTGCTGTCCTCTGTGTCACTGTCGGATTCAAAACTGTAAATGAGAAAACTCCTTCTGTTGCTACTGTTTTTCTGAAAGATTCTGTTTCTACTCTAACTTTTTTTGCTAATTAACTGACAGTGGCTGAGGGGTTTACTATTTATTATTTTGCCTGCTTTCACCCTCTGTTAAATAAATAATCCTAAATTCAATCCTATGGATCACATCTCTTTGTTTGCCATTGTTGATGGATTGTTTTCTGCTCAGAATGGAAATGATTAAATCATATAAGAAAGGATCATGCTTGCTGCTTATTTTCTGGCATCATATATGGAAAAATATTGCAGTTGGTTGAATTGTCTAGTTGAAATTAGCCTTTAAAGGAAAACAAAACAGAAGGGAATTGTGCAAGTGGGTTCATTAGGGCTTTATCAGAACAAGGAGTGAGTGGTGAAGGGGGAGAAAAGATGACGGAGTTCATGTTCCCGCAGATTAATTTATCAGTCTTTATGGGTACATGAAAAGAAAATTATGGCTACCTATAAAGGTCTAATTAGAGCACCTAGTGTAAATTCTCTGCAGCTAATCTGGTACAGTTCATAAAAAGCGAACAATAAAAACATAATGATGTGTTGCATTAAATGGGCAATCTTCAGCAAATGGGGCTAAATTAAAAAAGGTCTATTGGAAATGTAGACTCTTTATAGACCTTAAATTGAGGACAACTCATTAAATACACAGCATGTTTTGCTGTTTAGCCCAATAGTGACTAATATACGGTAGATGTGTATTCCTGGGAATGTTTCTGATCTTGGGAGCAAGTAAGAACTTCTGGTAAAACCAGTGCAAGTCACACCATGAGCACTTGGGGAATAGTTTAATTTTTTAATGTTTCTTCGTAATTCTGAACTTCATTATGAAGCCTAAGTCCTGATGGTGAGATTTTCTTAGTGTAAGCTAACCAAAATGGGACAACTTCTGTGACCCAGCCTTCGTATTCAGGACTGGAAAGTGGACATTTGAGATCTTGGCAAAAGCGTGAGTTAAAAATCTTGTGTAAAACCTCAGTTCTATCTGAAAGGAGTAATTCATAATTACTGTAATTTGAGAGTGCAGAGAGTGCATGCTGAAAACCCATCTCTAGAAAGCCTCCAAATGTAGAGGCAATGTGAACAGAAAGGCAAATTCATTTATTCAAAGCAATGTCAAAAGATAATCTTCCTCACTCATTGATTTGACCACACCATCATCTGTCTCAGGATTCTTCTCACTAGCACCAGACATGAGCTACTTGTCCCTGTTTCAGGGACTCTTTGGTCAGTCCCCTCCTGCTCTGATTCTGTTGCCACTAATTGAATTTTTAGTGGCCCCCTTGGCTACTAATTGAATTTTTGACAAAGTCTCTTTGCAATTTGGGGGAGGGATTTTTCAAATGTACCAAACATCGAGTACATTGTCTCCCTTTACCTTCAAGCCCTCTGTAAAACTGTCATGGGTGGATGCTTAGACAGACCCAAACAACCACAAAGAAGACAAGACAGCTTTGCACTTCACCGGCCATGGTGGTCTCCTGCTTGTCCCACCTCTGCCATCCTTGGCATCCAGCCCACATTCAACAGGCTCATGCAGAATCTTAAGCCAGAGAGACAGGAACAATTTCTGGGAAGTTGCTGCTATGTGTTCAGCTTTCTTATATGATAACATTGCATAAAAAAATGATAAAATTGCATAAGGAAAGGCAGGAACTCAGGGGATGCTTTCAGGATGTGTAAGAGCTGCAAGTCCTGGGGCGTTGGCAAAACACTCTGCAGAAAGTGGGGCTCCAGTGAGCCCTTCCTAGAAATGCAGTTCAGCTGCCTTTGAGAGAAAGCAGCTCTGTTCCCACAGACATGAAAAACTGCAGAGGCCAGGCAGATCATCTTGGTGGGAGTTTCCTCTCCAAATCTTTCACTGCAGACACAAATACAGTGATCAGCTTGCTACATGATGTAAAAATATAGGTGAGTACATTTAGGAAAAAAAAAAAAGATTAAAAAAAAAAAAAAAGTAGCAGAGTTCTGTGCACAAATTAACCAGATGTTATCCTTTTCTGCGTAAAAGAAACAGACTTTGCAATTATGTTTACATCCACATCTTAGTAGGCTGTTTTAGCAGAAGTCTCTGCTTCCCTGGTGTGACTGCCAACTTAGAGAATTTTTAGGTTGCGGACGATTGGTCTAATTGGTTGTAAAATAAACTATTTCAAAGACCTGGCACTCCTTACATCTGCTGCTCTTGGCCTAATGTGTTTGTGATGTATTTGCTGGTAAAGAAAAATGTTGCTGGACGTGTGTGCATTGGAAAGCTGTAAATTGTTTTTCCTTTCTTTTGTTTCTGTTTATCTTGGTTTGCAAATATTAAGCAGGCATAGTTCTCAATATGGACAAATGTGCTGCAAAATGCCACTCAGCTGAGGAGACCATAGCTGCTTTTCAATTATTAAAAGCATATGCAGAGGAATAAACTGCACAGCTAATTTCAGAATGAAGGTTTGCAGTGGATGCATAAGCCCTGGTGAGTAGAGGTTTAGGTAACAAAAATGCTGATGCACTTAAAATACGTAGAGCAAAATCCCCAGAGATGAGAAGGGTTGTAGGTTGGCACAATCATCAAATAACCTGCATGTCTGAGAGAGTGCCTGTTAAATGCCACGTAGCCCAGTTCTTCCAGTTACGCTGTTGACAAGCGTGGAGTCTCTTGTGTGTTTGAGTTGGCCTGAAGAGAGAATATGTCCATACAGGTCATGGATGAACATGAGCTCTGGGTGCTTTGGTGAAGGGAGGCTTTTCTCTCCCTCTGCGCATACTCCTGTAAGGGCTGTGTCTCCTTGTGGTTTTTTTTCTTCCCCTCTTTCTTTCTTTTTCTTTTTTTTTTTTTTTATAATGCCAGAGATAAAGCAAGCAATTCTATGAACATGGCACATCCACCAAAATGAAGCTCTGGAAAAGGGGCAAGAGATAAGGGAGGACAAGGAAAGATGTGGCTGCATTATCACCCTTCACCCCTAAAATTTCTTTTTAGCAGCCTTCCTGTGAGAAGGGAGGGATAATTAATGTCCCACTCAAATCCAGCACTTCCAGAAACCCTTACCAGTGTCAAAAAGGATGTAATTTAGGACAGAATTTTAGCCATCAGTTGGGCTGATGATCATAGCAGCTTCAGGGTGTAGAATTATATATCCTGCTCTCTGAAAATCCTGGCCTTAAGTCCAGGAGAGTCTCACAGCTTCCACAGTATAATGGGAGCCCACGGCAACACTTACCCATCCCAATTCTAAGCTCTGAACAGTAGGAGAGGATACTGAGGCTGTTCTTCCCACTGCAAGACACAGCTGGACCACACACTTGGGTGGGAAACCTGCCCCATCTGTGTACATATGGACACTCCACAGCTTGCTCATCAGCAGGGATGTTGGGTGTCTCTGGGCAGGGGGTTTGGGTTGTTCTGTTGTTCTGGGAATTAGAATATGCAAGTGACCTCCTTCAGCTACATGTGGCAAAGGACGTGTTTGGGTTGGCTTAATGGTGCAGCAGTATGTATAAATTTACTTTCTTTTATCAGTTCGTTTCACAGCCTTCAAACCTGGTGTTTGAGTGTGCAGACAGGACCATTGGTGTCTACCAGAGCCATTCTTGAGCATTCTTTCTTCTTTTGCCCTACCAGTTATTTACAAAAATAAAACCGTTTAAGTGAGGCCAAATATCCAAAACCTCTGGCACCATCCAATGGATAAAGTAAATATTTCTATGCCTTATGAAATCAAGGGAGTCCCAGATCCTTTGCAGTTGACTAGATAGTAGTAGTCTCTTTATGTGCTGCCTGCAATATGCTTGTTCATAAATATGTCATCTTCAGGAAATATTTCCAATACAGGTTTCAAGGCTTCCTATAGGGGCAAAATCCTTCCTTTTGTTCGTGTGCCTTTGTGTGATGCCCTGAGACAGTGGAGGGGGAAGGTGAACAGGCCTCTGCAGAGCTGCCCTTGAAGGATTGTGCTCTCTCTAAGACTGGATATCCTGCTTGCACAAGACTGAACACATCTGCTCCAGGCAGAACTGGACCAAACTCACCTTCTGCTAGGGCTTCAGCCTTTCCAGAAAGGCTTACAAAGCCTTCATGGGTAAGAGAGCTACAGCACCCTCAGGGGAGCTACAGAGCCATCATCTCACAGCCCAGAAGAAAGATTATTTTGATGTATTTTTCTAGAAATGTTTCGAGCCACAGCAAGCCACTTAGGGCCAAATGCTGCTCAGAGGTTTATACAGATATAACTGCAAGTATGCAAGTCAGTATTTCTCCCAGGAAGTTTAAATCTTTTCCCTCTTTATCCGTCTTTGAATGCCAGTTGTATCAGAGATCTGTGGGGGCTTGGAGATCAATTTTGACATGAAAATAATCAGAATCAATGACAAGCAGATAATAAATTGGTCATCTTCAGGTTGTCTGCAACAGGCATTATCTTAGTTACGCTTCAAACCACCTGCTAGGTAGGGTTGGCTTACTCCAGCTCTCTGCACAGTCTTCAAAGAAAAAAAACAGGATAGCAGGAGATCAGCTGTTGTTTGTACCTTATTTAAATGTCCAAAGTACTTCAGGACAGCTTTAAGCTTTCTTCATTCAATTCTTTGGATCATCCAAACACCATCTAATCAAATCTTTACCACTCTGCAAGTAGGTTTCTTAACTCAGATATGATGCCAGAAGGTACCATGTGAACAGATGATGTATTGATCATGCCAAGAGTCAGGCAACGTGAATAGCAAACAACATGAACCCTTTTTTGATCTTAGGTACCAAAGTGGTAGGGTGGTACATTAGATACCTAGGTGGTCTCAATACGGCCCAAAATATTTATAAAAAATTAGTAACCTTTGTAATGGGAACACCATGTACACACACCAGAATCTGCTTGCCTTTCTCTGGCAACCTGAGGCACCACTGGAAGCTGTTGGATGCACTATCCCACTTCAGAACTGAACAGGATTTGGGCAGCACAGGCCTTAGCAGACACTGGTGTTCCCAAAGCCATCCTGCCTTCACGCAGTGCTGCCTCACAGCCCTGTGGTATTCTGCTTTGCTCTCACTTATCATTCTGCATCATCTTCACCATAGACCTTTCTTTCACAGACTGGAGTTATTCCAGTGAACTGGGTTTTATTGTTTCACTTGCAGATTTTGTGGACAATTATTCACAGGGAAAATATTTTCTTGTTTTTCCCAGTCTCATTTCTACACCTGCCAAATTGCCTCACCCTTTCCAACTCCTTCTAATGCCCATGAAGATCCCATTGTATCATTTTGGTCCATTTCGTCAGCTGGAGAATGTATTGGATTGGGCAGGTCTGGCTTTACTGCCAACTGTGAGAGCTTATTCGAATGTCTGCTAGTATCCCTGGGACAATGTAATGTTCTAAGCTTAACCAGAATGGCATCAGACTTCTGGCATGATTCCATCATAGTCAGTGTCATTATTAGCAAAAAGATTTACTCCATAATGACCACCTTCGTTTGGTTTGTGCAGTGAATTCATACATTTATGATGGAAAGGTCTAATAATACTATTTCTCTGGTAAACCAGCAGCCCCTGAAAGAGAGAAAGTTGAAATCTCAAGTTTGTTCAAAAGTACTTCACCCCATCAGGGCTGTAGGGACAAAATGCTGTGAATGCTTAGTCAGTGTGTATTATAGCTTCAGAAACCTGGTAGTGAAAAAAAATGTTGGTTTCTTTTCATTATTTCCTCTCTTAAATCTCCTGGATTGGGGTTTTTTTAGCCAATCTCATGATTTTGTCATCCAACTATTGCATTTTAAACCCTGAAGGTTTACAGTAATATATGTAACAAATTTTATGGCTTATTTTAAAACATGTTTTATAAACTATGGATCTTAGGCCAACTGCCAGATATTAGGAATATATGGTTACTTCTTGATAAAAACTTGCTGTCACTGAAGGAGATTTATGGTTGCAAAAAGATATGAACTGATAGGGGGTTAAGCCCAGCCCATGCAGTAACAGAATTTATGTGCAGTTTCCTCCTCTTTAATCAGTGATTAGAGTAGGAATGTGATGTATTTGAACCAGTTCGTGCAAACTGTGCCTGTGGGAGTTACTTATTTCACATGACTGGGACTAGATATGACCTTTCCCTAAAGATTTCATCTGATTCCCCTGGGAATTTAATGAGGCTCTATGGATTAATCTGTCCCCTCAGTTGGGGTGCTACTGTTTCCCACATGCCTAAGGATGCTGAGCCTCTTTGGTACCCATTGACTTTGACCTGAGTTGCCCAGGACCTCTGAGAGGCCACACGGGGATTTCATACATGAAAGCACCCCAAACTAGGGCATGCTTGACTGGTCTGGGGGCACGAAACACTTTGGGTCATTGTGGCACTCCACATTTATCTTCTGTTCCAGAACAGCTGGTAGGCTGTGAGGGAAAGGACCTGAGCCACTGGGAGTGAAAAGCCAAGAGGGATCCAGAGGGAAGGGTCCAGTTTCCAAGCCCTTGTCCTGGGACAAAAAGGCTGGGGCTGATCTGGAGGAGAGGCTGAATGGCATAAATTAAACATGATCCATCATTATAACACACAGGGTGAATTCACAAGAGAAGCTCACGAAGCAAAAATGGTGAATGGATAGAAGTGAAGCCTTGACTTGTTTACAGAAAAGAGAATTGATGAGTATGTTGAAAACACAAGAAGGTGAGATTACAATCAGGCCTAGCAGCCTACCCCTGATTCCAGATGTTTCTTGTGGTTTGAGCAAAGCAAGGCAGCCAGGGAGAGAGAAAAAGCAAGCTCCAAAAAGGACATTTCTGTCCTGGATGTGCATGAGGGAAAGGCAGTAGTGACCCCTCTTCTCAGCTGACTTCCAAAACATGTTGGAGGGAAGGCAGGGATAGCCGTCTGTACTCCATATTCTTGGTTAGAATTTGGTGTACACCTGTACATCAATTGTACAATTTAGAGACTTCCCAGGCAGTGTTCTGCAAGGCAGACTATCCTTTTACTGCCTTTAGTTTTTGTCTTTCTCTTACACTTGCCTCCTACTCCTCTATATCAGGCTATTGGTTCTGCAAGAGAGAGAGACTCTGACTGCACTATTCTCTGCTGGGCAGAGCTGCTGGTTGGTTGTTCCTGTTGTTGCAGGTGAACAGGAAGGCAGGAGTGGAAGGAATGAAAGATTTTAGTGGCAAGAATGAGAACAAGTGGCAGGGAGGGAAAGAAAAAACCTGCATCTGGAAGATGAGAAAGGACCAAGAAAGCCTATCCACAGGAAGAGACTATTTTGTCTTCAGCACGGTACGTATTTGCTCAAAGTATAGTAGAGAGGAAATCTCTGAGCAGCATTATAAACACATCTCCCAGCCCTGGTTATACACACACACATAAATGGCTCAGGTTTCACTCCTGCGGATTATTATTGTATCACCGCAGCCTTGAACTATATTTATAGACTTGTAAGCTGCCGAACTGCAGACCTGCTGCTTGTTTTTTCCTGATGGCATGCAACATGGCCTGGAGGGGTGATTGCAGCTGAGGATGTCAGTGGAGGAGCTTGGAGTCTCGCCACTCACTCTCTGTGTGGCCATGAGCAACTCCTTGCATCTCCATGCCTCAGTTTCCCCACTGGTAATAGCAGGAAGGGTTGTTATCCCCAAGGCAATCATAAGCACTTTATTAGAGCTTCTTGTACCCTGAAGTGTTGAACAGCTGCTGGTGGTGGTTACAGTAGCTGTAGTAGCAACAGCTTCTTGTGAGACCCCTTCTTCAGCCTCTGGTGACTGTAAGGTAGAGCAGCAGAGGACTTTGGTGTGGGTGTTCTATATGTGACTGTGTCTTTATGGAGACACCATGGCTGTGTGTTCACTGGTATTTCTGGAGGGAAGACATGTAGGCTTTAAAGGCTCCCCTGGCTACAGAATGATGTATAAGATGACATGTCTGCATAGTTCAGGAAAACAAATTTTCTTTCAGAGACAGGCACTAGAGAAAAAGAATTAGGTCAACTTTTATTTCCAACCATGGGTTATAGTTAGGACCAGGCAAGAAGGTGCAAAAGAGGAGAGCAAAGGTCTCTGAGTACATGCCAAAGCTGTGGGTGACCACAAAGAGAAGCGCAGGTCTGAGGAGGTGGTGGCAGACACCAGAGCTCACCCTGGGGTGAGAAGCTGTGGTGGTGAGTCCAGCTGCAGAGTTCATTGCTTCTTATTTGTCCGATGGAGAGTTTTCTCACATTTCATGTGACACGACCTGTTGCCATCATGCTCATCCCCCTGGATAGAGTCTTTTTTTACCAAGGTTCGATTGAAGTCGAAGGCCTGAAAAGTCATAATGTCACATGGCTGTAACTTCCAAATCCCAGATTATCCTTCCTATTGCCAGCTCTTGACTTTCTCTCTTAGGTCTCCTTGCTCCAAATATGAAGTTTGCTCTTCCTGTTTCCTATAATAACTTTATCAATCTTGTGATATGCAGTAGTGTCCTCTTCATAACTACTATCTCTCATGGCTACCTAAATGATTAGATTATTACACATGGCTATATATATATATTTAATTAAAATAATAATAATAAATGAATAAACCAATACATTAATAAACCAATAAATGGGTAAACCAACAGATAGCTAGCTGTGTTTTAATTTCCATTCCCCTCAAAGCTTCTGTCACATCCCTAATGTTAGGGGCTACTCAGAAATCAAGAAGACTTTCCTTTTTCAGCACATTCCTATCCTCCACTGTGTAAGTTCACGAGCCAAAAGATGATGTGATCCTGGCAGCCAAGTTTTTGTGTTGAAAGTGTGCATTGTGCTAAGGCTCTTTCCCCCTGGAGTCCTCTTTGTGCACTCCACAGAATGATGAAATCAGAGATCATAATTCAGCAGCTAATTAGAATGATGATAACCCCTTCTCCTTGGTGGTTTGCCATCTTGCCTGACTGCAGCAGCAATCTCAATTTGGAGGATGGTCTTACTTCAGTCTCCAGGTCCCTGAGTCCTGTGATTACTTCAAAGGTGTTGGTCTCCCACCATGGCCCACTGTGCCCCGCAACTGGAGTCCTGTGGCCTTCCTCCCTCTCTGAGATCCCTGAATCAGGCTCAGCCAACCCCTGGTCAGTGGCATGCTCAAGGATCCCAAATAAAAAGCTGTGAAGTTGCACTGCCATGAGAGGGAGTACTTTAGGAGATGCACAGACTGCAGAGCCCATCCCCAGTCACTGGAGCTACAGTGGATCCTCCCTAGGTCATATCCTATATCTGACATCTAGATCTGCACCAAGAGAAAGAAAAAAATCAGAGCTGTCCCTTTCAGGAGGAGAGAAGAGCTTGGAAAGATGATCACAGTTACTTCAAACCTAGGAGTCCAATAAAATAATTCCCTCATGAACGTGTTCAAAAAAATCATAGTAAGTAGTGCTTTTTTAAGCCAATTCCTGATTGTAATTTTGGGGGTAGGATAGGAGAGAGGAAAGGCTGAGTCACACTTTCTGAGCACTCAGCTCTTCCATAATGCTTCATTACCAAGGATCTTAAAGTGGTTTTGGCATATGAATGAGTTAAATTTCACCAATTCCTACTCAGGACAGGAAAACCTTTGCTGAATTAATTCACAGATGAAATAGAGAAAATCTTTAGGTCAATTTTCTAACCTGGATACTTCATGTTAGATACCAAAGCTAGAAATAGCATAAAAATGTAGTAGGTTTAGAGTGCATTTATCCATCCTTATACTGTCATAGTAACAAAGAATTACCTGGATTAATTTTGGAATTAACCAGAGTGCTGAATTCTGTAGCCTACTTCTGATCTTGTAACACAGACACCTCCTCTGTCCCCACCAGAATTATCTATGAAAGGCTGAAGAGGAGGCAGCTTTGCTATTTTCTGCTGGAGGATTTCTCACCATACAAAGTAGTAGCAACCTCCCTTCTTCCCTTCTTCCCTCCCTGACTGTCTGTGTCCAGGATCATGGCAAAAGCATTAGAGATGCTGGAGCCTTCAGCACCTTCAGCTCCAAAGATATCTTCCATCAGGCTTTCACTCCTGCTTATCAGAGCTCTTACATTGAAGAGCTGACCTTGTCCATGGATACCATCTGCACACAAAGATATGAGAGTTGCCATGAATCAGCAAAAGAAAAAGATGGCTTGGACATAGTTGGGCCGGTGGGAATCCAAGTGAAACCAGCTGAAGTTAAGTGAGTTACCCTGGCACCATGGTGAGGACAAGAGCTGTGAGTGGAGGCTCCAAGGAACTTGGAATGCTCCTTGAGCTGCCTGTGTGGCAAGTCTGGGATATGCTAATCTGCTGATCTTCACTGAGCTGTCAGGGATACTCACCTTGTCTGGAGCATTCCAGAGAGCTGCCCCCATTAATCTACCTCCAGCTTCCTTTCCTGGACCTGCCCCAGCTTGTCCAGGGGGAAGCTAAGGTACCTCATCAAAGACCATTGAATTCTGTGCTCAGTAGCTTCAGAAACATCACTCTGGGTACACAGAACCAGAAATAAACCTTTGGCTGGGTATGAGACCTTCCAAAATGGCTGTGTTGTCTCCTTTCAGAGTGTGTTCTGCAGGCAGTACTGCGCTAACAGGATTTTTGTGACAGTGGCATACTACAAGGAGCTACAAGTATCCTCAAGGCTCTGGGCTAAAGTTTGTTTTGCCTTTGTATCCTGACTATCTGAGCAGAAAGGCTGGCTTAGCTTGTACATGTGACTTCACAGAAACATGGCAAAAGACAGAGATACCTTAAGCCAGTAAATGTTTCCAGATGGGGGCATTTCTGGTGAACTTTTTACTTCTCCCTTTAAATGAGGCACTGTTAGCTTTTTACAAAGATTGAAAAGATTTGAGCTTTAGGGTTAAGTGTGGTGAGAGTTTTCCTTCTCTTCTCTTCTCTTCTCTTCTCTTCTCTTCTCTTCTCTTCTCTTCTCTTCTCTTCTCTTCTCTTCTCT
>JANIJG010005460.1:0-27180 GCA_024611175.1 Megaceryle torquata
CTGACCCATAGAGCAAATCTTGCTAGCTTTGCCTCCAGGAAAACTATTAGCAAAATGGAAATGCACTTCAGTGAAAATAAAATGTTGATGCTCTCCCCTACCTGTAGTACTCCTCCACCCACACTGTCAGGATGGTGGTGCAGGAATTTATCTGGGAGGCCCAGCATTTTAGCCAACCAATCCATCACATTCATTTCCAGTTCTGTACAGGCTGGACTGGAGGCCTAGAAAAATCAAAAGAGAGAATCATGCTGTAATTCACCCTGCAAACACAGAAGGAGTGTAACCCTTAAGAGTAAACCATGTATCACATTTTAATTAATAGCTATTAACACTTTATAATTGCCTTAGGAGAAATCTCACCTAGATGAAACTAAGGCAGATGACAAGCTTTGTAGCACTGGATATATAAGCAGCTAACTGTAATACTATGGACCATACCTAGCAGAACAGGGTGTTACTGTATTAAGTATCAGGTTGTTTGATGAGTTCTGTAATACAGCTCTCTATGGTAAGGTTGTAGTTGAGGGAGAGCTCTGGGTACCTTGCTTATTACCAGTTGCTCTCTTTGAACACCAAATACAGAGACTCTCAAACCTCCTTAAAATGGTCTCCCCAGATTACCTGCATGACTTCAGTGCTGAGCTTTTAAACTATCAATGATTTGAGAGTCATTAAAAAAATTCACAATGAGCCATTTGAGACAAAAATGTAGAACTGCAGCTCACCACACATGTATGTGCCCTTAGTCCCTGAAGAGAAAGGGCACTGATCCAGCTTCCAACTGAGAGGTAAGGGAGGCTTTTTGAAGAGTGGCAAAAAAATAAAGTTCTTCTGCAGTGCCCAACTTACTGCTTATGAAAGAACTGGTTTAACATTGCAAATTTAACAGAAATCTGTCAAAGTAGATCAAGGGCATAGAAATGGATGTTTCTGTGTATGCAGTGAGCTAATCTGATACAGCTACATGGAGACCATAATCATAAATTTCTTACGTATTTCTTACACAAAGACAGGTACCTAAAAATCTGGGCAACTTCACCACTGGGGAAAACACCAGCTTCAGAACACTACTGAGGTATGTAGAGTCATAACCAAGTAGTGCTCTTTAGCTGCTGCAGGAGGATACAAAATACTCAGCTCTTCTGGGACAGGCCACCAAACAATTATTTTCAGGAAAAAAAGGCAGTATGTTCTCCCAAAGGAGCAGGAGAACTGGAATGGATCCCAACTTAGCCTGCCGTCACAGATGGTGGCTCTCTTTTGCCCACAGTGCTTGTGTAACAGCCTTGGCCCCGAGAATAGATGACAGGGAACAATGCTCACAGAAGAATTCAAAACCAGACATTTCTAGTGGTATACTTCCTTCATTCACCTCTTACTACCAGGTAATGTTTGCTCTTACATTCTCTACTTATTATTTTTTCAAGTGAACACTTTAATTTATACAAGCACAATACAATTGTTTAAAGTAAATAATTATACTGATTTGCAGCACAAGAAAAAATGACTATGATCTGCTCCTGCATAATATACACAGGAGATTAATATCAAAAATAACTGGGAAAAAAAGTTACCCATGTGAATCCCAAGCAGTTAATTGCATCAGCCAACATATCTCCGAGGAGCGAAGGCCAGGAAGTAAGAGCTGGAAAGTAGGCATGCATGTGTGGACTTTGCCAATGGACTACCTAGAACAAAATTATCTAAAAGTTAAGTCTGGAAATGTCACAAAATTCTGCACAAGCTGCGGTGATTAGCATCTGTTTAAAGTGATGGAAAAGGATCACAGCAACATAACATGTACAATTATAGAACTGCTAGCAGAAAGCTACAGAGATGGTATCAGCAGGAGGGCAGCACTAGCAAATGATAACGCTGTGTCGTTATTAGATAAATTCCAAATTATAGCAAAAGCATTTATCTGAATTAAACAGGCAGACAAAGATTCTTAACAGGAAAGAATGGTCTTCTGAACACTGCACAATAGTCAGAAATATTTATCAAAATATTTATCTTTATAAGGGGAATCCCTGCAATAAAGTCGTTCTTGCTCATTTTAATGTCAAACAACAGCTTGCCTTTAGCTACACACAGCAATTGACAATTATATAGCCCCCGCTATACACCCGAAGGAGCTTGTATGTGGGACACCAGTGTTAAGTATGTGTAACGTGAATACCTCTCCACATCAGACCAACTTTCTGCAAACATCTAAAGAAAATTTTAAAACAGACTTTGAAACAGCTTCTTATATAAAACTTTTAATTAGGTAGTAGGAACTCCCTTAGCAGAATCTGCACTATTTATGTACAAAAAGAAGATGACCTTTACATTCAAATAGCAGGAGACAAGTCTTATATGTACATGACCATGGGCAAGAGATGTTTCACCTTGCAGTGCCCGAGTTTCCACATCTCTGAAATTGAGATGATGCATATCAGCAGCAGGTAGAGGCCTTGTGAAGCTAAACTCACCAGTGTCAGGAAATCATTGTTTCTCTCTAAGCAAACATGAGCTATTCTTAATATATAAAATACTTCAAAAATACATTCACAGTCTATCTCCTACAATTGTAGTTAGGAACACAACAGTAATCTCCAGAATCCTTCTGTGGACGTAACGCCTACAAGACTTACTCTACATTTTGGTTGCTTTGCTTATCTAGATAAGTGTTCCACAGAACCTGGCTTTTTCCTGTCATGATTATACTTTCTTACCCCAGGCATAATTATCTTCTCTATATCTCCAAAGATGTTGTCCCAGCTGTCTGGGTCCATTGGGGCAGAATCTGGCAACTGGGCTCTCATGTAACCTGGCTGTACATCAGGAGTCACCCGTCTCTCTCTCACATTGCTCAGGTACTGGCAAATGTAATCCACCATCTCTTTCCCTGCAAGAGGCAAACAACTGCTTTGAGTTTTGATTGCAAGAAAATGTAACTAGCAGTACTAGCACTACACATAATCTGTTATTAGCATTGGACAGAGCTTGGACTACTGTTCACAGGAAAGCCACTGGAACTAACCTTTCTCCTGCACCCTACCTGTTCCATCTAGTAACATAAGAACACTGCTTCTAGAATAGGCTTCATGGGGACACAACAGATTCGCAAGGTTATTTTGGTATCATTATTGCAAAGTTCAAATATACCTTTAAAATACAATCATCCTGCAAGAACAGTTTGATTACTGAGAGTACAGAGATTTTCTTGCCTACAGACTAACTGAAACTGCATTTCACAGAAATTAAGTTTTCATAATGCCCCACGATTCCCTCTTTTTATAAGCATATTCCCTTTTCCATCCTCTGAAAACACAGCTCCAGACCTTTTCTCCACTTCTTAAGCAATCTCCTCCAGCCCTGGAAGCCCCATCTCCACAACTGTGCCCGTATCACTTAAGTTTCATGGTATCAGCTGGGGAAATGCTACTGTGCATAACTCCTTAGCAGTTTATTCAGAATCACAGTTTTCCAGCTTGCCCCATTATTGTCAATGTAAAAACAAAAAGCCTGAGTCATCCACTGCTTCTAAATCCATTAATTTAAACTCAATCCTGGGACATGTTTTTGTCTCAGCCTCAGCAGATATAAGTCTCAAGGACATGTGTGCAATTGAAGACTATATAGCCCATCTGAAGAGTACTACTCACAGCCCTACAACAGTTAATCTCTGTGAGCAAATGCTACTTGTTTCCAAAAGCAAAGGATCACTCACCTCTCTGTCTGTACTCCTCAGGCTCCATACTGACTCCTTCTAAAAGCACCTCTCCAAACCGGGGACACGACCTTCCAGGAGCCGCGGGCAGTTTAGTCTGGTGCCCCGTTTGCTGCTTCACCCTTTATAGCTCCCTTTATCTGTCAGACTCACGCATTCTGAAAAAGGTTTAACGCAGGCAGGTTATTGGTGAGTGTTTAACTCCTCCCAACTGAGGGCTTTTAGTCTCTATGTGCTCATCTGTGCTCTTTTGATGGGTATCACTGAAGAGGAGCTGCCTCTGCGCTAACCCTTTTCCGTTTTCCAGCAATCCTTCAGAATTGTCACAGTCATCCATGTCATGAATATGACACACTAACATTGGACTTGTGGGAGAGAAAAAGCTCAAGAGCTTCCAAACCCAAATGAAAGCAGCCATGTTAATCTAGGACTACTGTCCTAGGAGTAGTCCTTAAAACAAGGCATCAGCACATAACAAATTTGACACTGCAGGAGGGAACTTGGGTTTTGACTGGTGGGGTTTTTTTTCTTAAAGAATTATAGGATTATGTTTTCCCATAAAGAGTATATTTGCATCCTCACAAGCCTTTAGTCCCTATGCTGTCAGTCCCTCGCTGCTTGAAGGAAAGGCATTACAACTATTGCCAGTTCCAGCACTGCAACACAAAGCAGCAGTGATCCTCTTTGTGGATTTCCTGACCCTCCAGATCGGACCAGGTTACACTGCCAGTATCACCTTAGATTGTGGAGCTGGAAAAACGCATCTTATTGCCCCCACCACGCTTGCTCTTCTCACATATGATATGCATAAGCACTGGGATGTGGCTTTGTATCTCTAGAATGCCTCCAAGTCCTCCACCTGGATTGGCCTTCACTTCGGAAGAACAGCCATGTATATTCCCCTTTGTTCCAGTTTTAGGACCTGAAAACACCTCCTATCTTTGGCAGCACAATCTTTGACACTGTACTCAATTTTGAGCATTTTTCTTCACCAGAGGGAACTCAGCTGCTCTACACTGATACCAGGCAGCCTTGGGAAAAGAGGTAGGACTTACAAACTAAGCACCAAAAAGGGAAATTATTACCTCCTACAATATATGCTCACCCTGCTTTTGCTATACCCTAAACTCCAGCTTAGGGCTGGCCCTGCTGGAGACAGGACACCAGGCTAGGCAGGCCCTTCATCTGATACAGAACAGCAGTGTCTCTGTTCTCATCATACAGAAGCAAACTGTCTGCCAGGGCAGCTTTGATTTTCTGTCTCACATAATACCATGCTGCTTAAACAGTTTTATTACTGTAGAAAGTCACTGCATCTTTCTCCATGGTGTATTTTCTACAGAACAGCGTGAAAGCCTTTCCTAGCTTCTGCTGCAATTAGATATTTGAGAAAGAACCGTTTCACAGATATGACAAAGATCCTCTGATACATGCACATCAGATTACTACACTACAATTAAAAAAAACCCAACTGATTAAAAATGCATTTAAAGAAGTGGAGAAAAAAACCCATACTAAATGCATATTCATCTGCTGTATCTTCACATTTCTCTGGAAACAGTAGGAAAAAAATAAGAAGCTGCCCACACACTCAGTATCAATTTACAAACCTCACTTGGCTTTACTGTTAATGCCACCTACCCAAGAGGAACGAAGGAGAGAAGGGACTGGCATCAAGCACAGGACCAACCTCAGAAAGAGCTGAGTTCTGAAAAACTGTGATGCTAGGTCATTACAAGTAACTAATACATTAATATATATGGATGTCTGTTCAAAGAAAGCCAGCAGCTAATTACATTTATGATTTGGAACAGCAAATAAGAAGCAATACTTCTAACAATGCTTTCAGAGCTAAACTACACAATAAATATTCCCTGTGACACATACTCTACGCTTTTGCTCAAAGGTGATGGTTTCATCAGGTTGGTTTCTTGTTCTGTGCAGAAGAGAACAAACAGCAGGTCCTGTTTGGAACCAGAATAAAATAGGTGATAATGAATTACAGGGAGGGTAAATATTGCTGGTGACAAATACATGTTTGTTATAGCTACCCTGCACTTGGAAGGATTTTTTTTTTCCTCCTACAGACAATGAGGAGTAGAATATTTGCTCACAGGAAGCAGAATGAATAGAAAAGGTTCTTTTCATTGTTTGCTCTAAAGGTCTGTGCCGTCAAAACCGTGGGAAATTGTCCATTTGGATGTGAACGTTACCACTATTACCACTATCACTACCCAGACTAACACTGAAATTCTTATCGTTATTAAGAGTTCACATAGATTGAACTGTAGTTAAGGTTGTGGGAAGTGAGGACACAAACATGATTTTGATCACAGAATTATTCAATTGGAGCAATGCCTAACCAGCACGTTTAACTTCCCTAACTGCTTTCTGCATTCACTAGCAACCTAATGGGCAGTTTCTGAAAAAACCTTTAAAATACAGCAATTTCCACTTAGTCACTGTACGAGGCTTGCTTCAATTCCCAGCACCAGTTGAGCATGATTATATCCTTCAAAATAATTCTTCTAAAAACCACCACCACATACTTTCCATTTTTTACGATATTTTGATTATTTTGGGGTCAAATTTGCCAAATATATACTAATACAAGGATATTTAGGACTTTCCCCTAACTGCCAATTCTATAAACTCAAGCCAAAGTTTGAAGAAGGAAGATTTTACTTCATTTTGTATAAAGCAATTCTTTTCCCACTCCTCCCTCTTACCTTTGAAGGCCATTCTAAGCCTAAAACTGTTTTCTTATTTTTCCAAATGCCTATCAAATGCCAACAGCTTCGACCTTATAGCACACACAAAACAACTGAAATGGAATTGATCCTACACTATATATATGTGGAAAAGATATTTAATTGTAAAATAGAAAAAGTAGGCCAGAGTACAGTTTTAAGGGTAATTCTCCTGTGTACAGTATAGGTAAACTAGACTTTTTGCTTAAGTTTATATAAACAATTCCATAAAAGCAGTGAAACATGGAACAACAAAGCAAAGCACAATGAGTTTTATCTTACAAAAAAGGAATCTGCACAGTAGTTCAAAATTTAATGTAACACAGCACTGAACAATCTTAAGGCAGCTCAGTCTAAGCACAGGACTAGAAGCCAGGAACTCCTGAGATCTATTCCCAGGTCTTCCACAGATTCACGTGGTCTTGGGCCAGTCATTTAACATTCCCTGTGTTGCACTTACACCAGTTGTAAAATTGAGACAGAAACACTCTCTTTCCTGCCTCAGGCAGTACAGTAAGGGTTCTTTAAAAGATTTTACAATGCTCTGAAGATGTAACGTGCTATATAAATCCTAAGCGTAATAGATCACTGCACAGACACACATAAACACAGTATCACAGTGAAGAACAATGATGCTAGGGAAGAAGAGCATCTACAACAGGAAAAAAAAATTACTTGTCCAATTGCATAATTAAAATGCAATAGTCCGTTTAGAAAAAAAACAGTATCACTGAAATAATTTCAAGGCTATTGGGGAAAAAAAAAAGAGATCAATAGGAATATTCTAAAAGAACTACTGTTTGCGTTCCAGTGGAGACATTCTTTTCTATTCATGACTGAACTTTAAAATGTTTGTACAGGAAAACTGTAAGACACACAAAGTGAAGTTTCAATGCCTCCATTACCAAATTTTAAATTGCCTCTAATATGTAAACTAGGATTTTTTTTTTTTTCTTTTTTAATTACAAATTACATTCTTCCAAGATATATACCATCCACAATAAAACTGGCTGCTAGCTTACTTCAAATGACCTATAGGCTAACATTTTTCTCATATTTTTTTCTCATCTTTGCTGAAAAATACCTATGCAAGATGTATGTGTAGAAATTATAAAAACATGCAGCATATGTACAAACTGAAAAGTTTAAAAAATATTAGCTTCATATACATGTAAATCTACTTGGATATATCTGAAATTAAATATAAAAAATTCACCAGCTAAAATTAAAAAAAAAAATTAAAAAAATTGCTTTTCAGAGAATCTGAGACAACTACTTAAAGCTGTACAAAGATTTCCACCTGGAAATGTCTTATTCAGAGAAGTTTTAAGTTGTTACCATGTAGAAATAACTGTTAATTCATTTTGTCACAATTAATTTTCAAGTTGACAGCTTAAATCAACAACATCACCCTTAAAACTGTTCTGTTTTTCAGAAGTTAGATTCATACTAAAATCAAAGTTTTTCACAAAAACATTGGCTTCTCATGTTTCTGGATCCCTTCAAAAAGATTTATCAACTCATTTGGAAACTGTAAAAAAACCAGCTATTTACAGTATTTCATTTTAAATACTTTTCACAATTTCTAAATTCAGAGTTTTTATGTTACAAGAAATTCATCAGAGCTCACGGTTTAAGTCCAGTTATCAACTTGTAGCATCTTCTCTATTATGTAATCCTGTGGCTGTACCTATATAGTGTACAGTTCAAGATTGTACTGCAGCTTTTTGAAAGTAACAGGCTTTGCAGTATGTTCATTTTTTATTAAACAGCTTCTTTATTAGTCTGGAGGCGGTTCATTGCCTCTAACTTCTGCCGATAGGCCTCTGCTTCTTGTTCTTTCTTTAGAAGCTGCTGACGATATTTTTGTGCTTCTCTGTTAGCCTCATCCAGCTGTTTCTGAAGAGTTTCTCTTTCCTATTAGAAACAGAACCAGCAATATTTTGTCAAATACATATCAAATACAAGCTAAAATGGCAAGTATTTTTCCTTTACATGCAGCTCAAGTGTTAGAGTATAATGTAGAAACTGTTCAGGCAAACCTATACAAATGCTGCTGTGTAAATCAGACATGAACTACCACACCAGACAACTCCTCACAATTAGGCTCGAAGCACAAATATAGTAAACCCCACTTTCTCTAGCTGCAAAGCTACCAAGCAAGTCTCCATGGGAAAAAGAATGAAATAAAAAAGCAGAAGCATGCTGATCAAATACTAACATAATAGATGATCATTTCTCCGATGGTTTAATTCCCTTTGTTTCTTTTTAAAATTCAAAACCAATCTAACAGGACTGTCCATTTCTGTTGTATTTCTAACCAGACAGAAGGACAAGCTGTTACCTAACAGCCCTTTGCACTGGAAAGTGACAGCTGCCCACTAACCAATATACAGTTTCTTAAAACTGGTTTCAAAACCCGGTTTCTAAGGATCTAAGTGATGAATACTATGCAAGCAGAGTTCTAATTACATCCTCAAGGACAACACATTTTTATGAATTAACAGGGATTTAGCTAGATAAGCTTTTTCAGTTCAAAAGGAGTAACTTACAGCTCTGTCCTGCATATGGTTTTCTTGAGGGTGGCTATAAAATGGTTTCTAAGCAAAATAATATGGGAAATGCCATTTCCTGTGAAGCTGCCTTAGGAACTGAGGAGAATGCATTTCTATCTCCAGTGACATAGGTACTGACATTTTGTTTGATGCTGCACCGAGTCCAATTGAAAGAGCAATTTGCTTGGAAAAACAGCTGTTTTGATCTTCAACCAAATACCATTTCATTACAGTGCATCATACTTTTATGAGTAAAGCAGTCTTTGATTCCAAATCATTCTTTCCACTGTAGTTGTTAAGTAGCCACAGGAAGGAGGTTGTCAGAAAAGTGAGCTATCTCCCACAAAAACAGAACTCTTATCAAAACCTGGTGCCCAGTTGCCTTTTCACCTTATTCCCCATCCCAGCATTTCTGTCACATTCCCATTTAATACCTCAAATGGTTGCTAGAAGTTTCTCCCCTACACCCCCATAACATCATCCCTATTCTTCACCTCTTTGATGCACTCACAGGTTTTCATGATCAGAGCCTGAAAATACAAAATACTCTGCCTCCTCCCTTCTACTTGGCTCCTGTTCTCCTACCTGTCACAGTCAGCAGTCACACATTGTGCTGAGTGTGCTGGAATATAATGATATAGGCAACCAGATCATTGCTAACACCAGCACCTGTAGAGATGCTATTACCAGGTTATAAAGACTAGCTGTAGCACAGAATACACACCAGGAGGGGCAGCTTGATTTTATGCAGGGCTTTAAGAGACAAAGGAAGCTAGTTAGGGTTTGCTTCATTTGGAGCATATGCTAATAAAATGAGAGCTTATCTTATCTTGCTCACTTCAGCTTCCACGTCTGAAAATTTGGATTCTGCTTTTTAAACAACTGTATGAATGGCCAAGCCAGGCAGCAATGGGACTGACAAATGCCAAACGAACAGTAGAGCCTACATCCCAAAGCATCCAAAATATATCAGTGATATTCCAGTGCTAATCCAACGAGAACATATTGACTGCTATTTCTGTAAGTTATCTGCGTAGCACAAGGGGAGCCAACATCTTACATGGAACAGCCTTGTGGACTAGAAAGTTGGTGAGAAGAGCTACAAGACAAGTCTCAGGAAAGCAGTTAGAACAGTTGATCCTGCTACATGTGGAAAGCAACCTTTCCCTCTTGAGGGCACTGAGCTCTGGGATATACTGAACTGTGAATTATCTATCTCATGAATTTGTTACATAAAAGACATCAAAAATCTAATACTAGCAAGAAACAAGGCTGCTCTATCTACTGGGCTGCAGAATAAGCAGAAGTACCAGTAATTCACTGGCCAGTGTGTTACAAAAAAGAAGGCACTATCCCTGCTATGGAGTGTGTGTAGACTGAAAACACTTGCAGAGGGAGAGGTTCTCAGGCTACATCTTAGGAGTTATTTCCCACAGAAGAGGGAAATATGGCCATGTACCCATAAGGAGTATAGCACATTAAGGAATGGCTAGAAAAAAAAACAAAACCAAAACACAAGTCTCAGTGGCAGAGACCAGAAGATAAAGCCAGTATCTGCCATGCAGACTAGCAATTCAAAGCATGTTGATTAGTCCAGCAACTAATGGGTGTAGATCTTAAGACAGTCAATAGTCCTAATGTAAACAGAATGAGTTAAGGAACTGAGGCCACATATGCTGTCTAACTATGCAGTGGAAAGAAACCAATGCTTCTGGAGGAGCAATGGGGAGCAATGGAGGAGCTGCAGTGGACTGAGCAGTGAAAATTGCTTCCTTAACTTTGGCATCTAGAATAGGGAGGACTCTATCTAGTCTGGTTAAGTTTTCTTAGGGCATCCTTTAGAACACAAAGGAAAGTGTTCTAATTATCTGAAGTCCTCTTGTATAAGTGTAAAAACCTACCCAGATGAAAATCAAATCAGAGGATCCTGAATGCTATTAAGAAATCATGCATTTTATCAGGGAATTTTCTTCATTACATTTAACTTTAACAGTCTATATATTGACAATAGGGACACCCATAACTAAAATAACCAAACCAAGCATTCTTTTTAACAACAGAAAAGTATATAAATGCAGTAATATAATTCATTTACTTATTAAAATTATTCTTTTAAATCTAATTAAATGATTCTCCTGGTTCTAATCCATGTCACTTTTCAAAAATAAAACATGGGAAAACCAGTCAAATTCAAGAATGAAAATAAAAATCTCTGTATATTAATGAATTATGCATGAAAATGAAAAACAGTATCTGTGCCAACAGATTTTTTGTGGTGTTTGTTTGGTTTTTTTGCTGCCAACCTATTTTTAAAACATCAAACTGTTTAGGAGAACTGCTCTCACTCTTCAAAATGGCTGAAATGTTTGAACTTAACAGACCCAAAAGAGAGGAAAAAAAAATAATCTAAAAACACTAATACCACTTTAGCTGTTCACAACACTTTCACAGGAAAGTTTGTCACCCCAGAAGTGGAAGAATGTTCAATGTAAGGAGACTTTAAAACTACAATTAATTGTAATTTACAACAGCTGAAGAAAGCACACAGCCTTGAATCAACTCTTCACAATGAAATAAAGGAATGAATCATCAGCAAGGCAAAGAAACCAAACAATAAAGGTTTTCTACATTAAAAAAAAAATTGTAATGAGTGAAGGGGTCCAACTCCCTCCAAAATGAAGTATCTACCACCTTCCGTGATGATGCAGTTTGAAGTAAACCAACTTTATGTGCATTTCTTCAATGTCCCTGTTACCCAAGCGAGGTAGCACCATGCCCCTGTGAACCACACTAAGACTCCTGAAATCAACTGGCCTCCACACAGAGGCAGAGATCTGCACGTGCATTTCCATTTGTACAGGCAGGGACAAAGTCAGCCATCAAAACTTGCATTTAAAAGTAACAAAGTATCTCATTTAAACTCTTTTTTTATATATATTTGAGAAATGTGTTTAAAATACATAATTGAAACTGATAATACCCTTAAAATAATAATTTGTACTGCTTTAACAACTATGTGTGATTAGGAACAGGTCAATTTATTATTTAACAGATTTTTTTTCCCCCTTCATTTAACAGAATTAATACTTAAGGAAATGTAATTTCCTTCACGAATAATTCAGGCAGATGTTGAAAAGTGTGAACAAAATAAATGCTTTTATTGTAACAGTCATACATTTTTAAAAACTGCAGCAAGAAAATTTCAACTGTCATGATAATCTGTAATGACCACAAAGCTGCAAAGGCCAAAAGTATCTATGTGACAATTTTCCAGCAGGGAAAGCAAGTGATGAAAGGTGGTAATTACCGTTATTAGACATGGATAACATATAGCACATGCTGTACAATAGAAAGTATTCAATTAAGCACAATTTGATAACAGAAGTTGGAGAATACAACCTTTGATAAATGAAATATCATGGAGCTGACAAAATGAGACCTTATAGCCTAATCAAGGCAGACAGCAATTTTCATAAACCTTTGACCAGAACTGGTCAGCATAGTTAGACGTAACAGACAGAATGAGATGCTTGACCTATTGTGGCTAATACAAAAAAGCTACAATTTTAAATTGAAGAGCTACCTCCATTTATCGTATTTAAAAAGAAAATCTCTCTTAATGTTGTTAGGTCTTCTGTACTGTAATTTAAAAACAAACAAACAAAAACCACCCACAAAAAAAACCACCCAGAAAACAGGATGGTGCAGAGACATGTAATAGTAAATGGCTCCAGGAAAAAAAAAAAAAAACCTTGAAAAAAACATGACAAAGCAGACTCTTAACTGTTTCACATTTCCATTAACAGTTATCTAGATATCATGAATGGAAAGGAAACACTGCTGAAAAATACGATCTCACAGTCATGACAAGCATGTGGTTATAACAGAAAGATGAGGGTACAACACACACTCTCACTGCTAGCAGAGAGAAGTTACCCAATCATATATTGGTACCTAGGTTTAAAAGCTAGCTAGCAATCTTAAAGGGGGAAAAAAAAAAGTTATCATGAACAAGGGCCACTTTTATATGCACAAGAGGATGAAGCAAACAGCCCTCCTACATTCTTTTTACAATAACTTTGTAAAAGATGAATTCCATTAACAGGGGAGCCTGAACAAACTGTTGTTTCACACACCTCATTCTGAGGAAACACGAAAGTCAAACACCAGAACAACACAAAAAACCACAACCAGATAGCCAGTGCTGAACACTCTGGTTAACACACATCACGTAATATACTCCTTACTTCTATTTCTGCAGACTCCACACGATTTTCAACAATCTCAATGCACTGTCTCTTCACTGGCGGTTCTTCACTTATCACAGTTTCTTCAGCGATGTCTGTTGCTGGAACTGTTAATACTGAAAACATATTTGTATATAAATATACATCTTCCTCAAACAATATTTCATTATATGAATTTTGTATAGTACAAGTAATTTTCATAACAGCAATAAAATGCAGACTTTCCCTTATGAAAAAACAATTAGATGATAAAATGCATTATAAAACCATTATGGGGGAATCTACTAAAAACTTTAGCTGCTTCTATGCTAGTTAAGATTTTTTTTTTTTTTTAATTCTTTGTTATTGTGGTCTACAATAGTTAATTGGCACCCTGGAGTATAAATGCTGCTTTTCAGAGTAAACAAACGTGGAAGTGAATTTGCAGCAATTACAAGCCTGTCAATTCTGTAACTTTTGCCGCAGACTGTCTTTATAATGTTTCTTAGGTAAATACAAAACTGGCTTTTGATTTTGATTAGACATCTTTGATAATCTGAAAATCTAGTTGTTATTAATCTTGAAGAAAAAAAAATAGCAATCTAAAATTCATACACCAATTTATTCATGCAATCATTTGGCAAATAAATGTTCTATCCTGTCACTTTCCTAACTACCTACACACATCCACACTTTCTGATAACTAGCTCTACTTGTTCAGACAGTGAACCAGTCTGTCTCCAATGTACAACTCTCCAAGCTCCACACGGAATCCTCATGAAGAAACCAGAGGAGGAATGATTTTTTGTCTAAACAGTAGTGACAGAGTGTCTTTAAAAGAAACCACCCCAAACACACGCATCCCACAAAACAGCTCTTATTAGACCAGCAGCTTCCACAAAGTGCGCATGGCCCAAAAGGACAATTTCTGCCACCCCAGCTTCCCTGGTTCTACCACTACTCTAGAACCTCAAGCATGTAAGACTTGCACAGCTTGCTTCCAGCATCAGATTTCTAAATCCAAGCCTCACCTCCTCACAATATTTCCAGCAAGGCAACAGCCTAAGTTTTAGAATGTTTTTATTTTACTTCATCTTCCAGCATTCCTAAATTTCAATAAGTTTGATTGTTGCAAGACAAAGCAAGTAGTTATCACTTTTCCCTTAAATATCCCATTTCTCTTCCATCAGTTTAGTAATTCTTCCATTCTTTCTCCTAATGCAGAGACTCAGCAAACATGGTAACTCATTGAACTGTAGTGGCTCATGTGCCTGAATTCTTCTACTGCAGAGACTCAACGATGCATTTAAATTGATAATTACACAAACTTGTCCAAGCTATTTGCACGTAATAATTTATTATTGTAAGTAAATTAGTTCCTCCAGCTCAAACCATACAAGTTTCCACTCACCTTGCTGTCCATCCGGCATGGTCACAATGATTGGTTGCCCTATCCCACTGGTTGGAATTGAATGCAGATTACCAAGCTGAATGCCATCTGTAACTATAGTAATAACTTGCTGACCTCCAGAACTGACAACTTGCTGAATAGCACCATCCACAGATTCTGCAGTCACAACTTCTTCTGTGGCCACAACTATCAACAGATTAGTAAAGGAAATAAGTCAATTTATAAATTAAGCCTGAAGAACTCAAATGCATTTTGGTACAGCTGAGAAAAAAAATTCTTCCATGTCTTAAGATTTGATCCCCCCCCAACCCCCATTAATGCATGACTACATCTTATATTGTTAACAGACATTTTTCACCAAACCAACATAAAGCACTAACATTTTAAAATATACATGCAACTCTATATTGATTTACCTTGGTCAGTATAAAAAATATTTTTATTTAGCATATTTCTGTATAAACACCACTCAAAACTGATACTTTGGGGTCAGTGTTAACATGGCAGCAAGAACAAGAATTGTTTTTAAGAACACAAGTAACTTTTGCGCTGTACACAAGCTGGAGTAAGTTATGCTAACAGCGGAATAAAAAAAAAAAAAAGAAAGACAAAACCAACTTGAAATACTAGCTTGAAATTACTTCTTAACCAGTTGCTTGCTCAGGATCCAGCACTGCTTGCTCTGCTTCAACAGTGACAGACCAAAGAGCCTTTAGAGAATCCACATTTTGTCTGTATTACGTGTGTACTTCAAACACAACTTTAGTTCCATTTCATACTTCATATAGTCAATAGAGGAAAAGTTGTGCAAAGTTAAAATTTCTACACCTTTGCTTAAAAAGCAAAATAAACATTGTATGAATATTTCTACCAATTTATAGGTCAAAAGTAAAAATAAGAAAATCCCAGCTCGATTAAGTATTTCAAATTAATGATTCAATAAGGAGTACACAGTAGTGAACTCTGACAGTTCTGTATCACATCTATAAATCAACACATACCACAGCTTGCACTATACGCTCTAACCTTCGCACCACTACCCTTATTTTTCAAAACAATGAGATACAGAGAGTAAGATCACTAGTAGCACAATCAAAAAATTTCAAGCACACTAACTCTGTACTTTCTTTGCAATTTGTCAGGGTAAAAGCAAAGCCTTTGATTTAAATAACAGACATTAGAGTGCTTTCTATCTACAGAGATGAAATTAAAACCCTATAGATTGTGTTGTGAAGCTCAAGATGAGAGAAGGTAGATGAAACCCCGAAGCTTTCATCTTTTAACTTAATTATAACATAACACACACACACACAAAAAAATCACTCTGTAGTTCAAATAATGACTGCAGTCATTGTCTTCAGAAGATCTTTATGTTCAGAGATTACTGTCCTATAGCACTGCTTAAATATTCAGAGTGTTTATTCAGTAAACCAAAACAGTAAGTCCTCCGTGAATAAGTGGCGGTGTATTGAACTTGATTTGGCTTCGAAGTACAGGCTTAAGCAGTAAGAAAGATCACTGTCACAAAACTTCCAAGTTGAAAGTGCCTGTACCAGCCTCTGTGCCAAACAGATCTGACCTTTCACTTTCAAACTCAAGATAGGGCTTTTAGTTCTGGAAGGAAACATAACTAGGAGTTCTTTAGACCTTGAAAGAAAAATTGAGACTTTGTCTATAAAGAAGTTACACAACAAAAAATATCCCCACATAAATACAGTCCTTATTCTGTCCTTGCTCTCCTTCCATATCTATATACATACAATCATTAGTTACCACACTACTTCATATGTTGAAGGAAAACTCAAGTCACTTAAAACACCACTATTACTTTCAAGAATCTCTGCATTAATGTGCATTATTTTCTTCTGCGGTGTAGGGAGGAAGAACACCTGCACACGCAATAAGACACATGTCTAATTCCAACATAAGCACACCAAATACTGAAAGAAAAAAAAAAAGGCAAAAAGCTGGGTTTTGTATTCTTTACACTTTATAAACTATAAAAATAGTAAGAACCCAGGAAATAATTTGCAGACAGCAAGATGGTGCAAGATTGCCCATACATCTGCATAAAAATCAAAGCAGACGAACTGAAATAAACAGGAGGGTTAGCTATGATGCACATCCTGTTATTGAAGGTGGGAAGCTACTGCATCAACTGGCTTACTTAAATTGTCATCTCACTTCTTTAAGAACTGCATCTCCAAAAATGCCAGTTACGTACTTTTAGTTTATTAAATGAGGTTAAATAACCTAGCTTTCTAACCTGGTGTTTCTGAAGAATTAGACAGTGGAGCTGATGCTTCTGCTAAAGCTGCCAGCGTGGCCAATACTGATGTCGATGAATTTCCAAACTGTACAGCAGACACTCCTGTTTCATCTAGAAGGGTGGAAAAAAAAGAAAGAAAAAAGCTGATAAATTTTAAACCAGTGAAGTCCTTTTTTCATTATTACTGCAATGAAGCTTCTAGCATGCACTCTGTTCTCAGTAATATTCTGCTGAACTAAAGTGCTATTGCAAAGGCAGGTTTGTTAAGCAAATACAACTTCTGGTAATTCAGATAATTCATCTCTGTGAAGACTGTTGTTACAAGTACCTCAATGTGAGGAAAACCAACTTCATTGTGAGAGTGACAGAGCACTGGAACAGGCTGCCCAGAGAGGTGGTGGAGTCTCCATCTCTAGAGACTTTCAAGACCCACCTGGATGTGTTCCTGTGTGGCCTGCCCTGGGTGTTCCTGCACTGGCAGGGGGGTTGGACTCAATCTCCAGAGGTCCCTTCCAACCCCTACCATTTTATATGATATGATTCTATATTTACAACATGTAAAAAACACTGAAGAGGAACATGGTAACTTTACTGTTCTTACCACTGTTTTTCCTCAATCCTTTGCACTAAATGGTGAAAACCAACTAAAATATAAAATCCCAGTAGCTATCCTATAGGCATCTGAATACCTGTTCCATTTGATGTATTTGCAGAAGATACCAGACCTGTTAGGTTCACCACCCCTCCAGGTCCAATGATGAACTGTGGTGTTGCTGCATGTATCGTCACAGTGTCCGGACTCTCTGGATTCGTATTGATTTGGTTCTGCATTGCAATCTAGATGACAAAGGTAATAATATTCAAATTGGAGGTATAAGGAAGTTATTTACACCTTATATAAACTAAAACTATTGCACTTTCCACTCAAAGCAGGGAGGATCTCCCTCTTGTACTCATGCAATATACACACATCGTGTGACATCTTGTGCTCTGCATAAGCACACGAGAAACATTTTTTTGGATAAAATCTAAAGACAAAAAGTCTGTTGAAGTGAAAAAAAATGACACACTGCTACTTCTCCTTACTATTTATTGTAAACAAAAATATTGTATAAAGGCCTTTTTATAGATATGCAAGCTCTCATATCTAAAATAGAGGCTGAAGAACCAAGAGCACTCTGACAGCTACATGCCATGAAAATCTTCTCCAACAGCTCAGTAAATGCTGTGAGTCGTAGACTGCATTCTTCTTTTAGTCTCTGATTTATTATTGACTTTCATTTACTATATCCTTTCTGCATAGAAGAGGCTAAAGGAACTGACTATAAGTTTATACAATTCAAGGTATAAGGGAACAACAGATTCATACAGTGGCATCATGGTATTTTTCAATTATTTTCTATTCTCTGTAACACTGAGCACTTAACTTGCCTCGAAGAACCCTACGGAACAGTGAGCACACATTTCCATGGAAGTATCTATTATAAGCCTGATACCAATAACTCAACAATTCAATCCTAATTTTTATTATTCAGGCAAAATTGCAATCTCTTCTATTCTCTCCTAATTGCCAATTATTAGGAAATTAATATCCATACATGGAGCCAGTTGGACGCTAGGGTATAGTCAAAACATTTTGGGAGAGTAGGGAGTTAAGTTTTACACTCTGCTTGTCAAGTTCTGTGTACTACAACACTCACATTTAAGAAAACAGAGGATAGTTAACCTTGACTTTGTAGGTGGTGAAAATGTTCTTCAGCCAATTAAGAGTTTAAATGTTAATCTCATTTCCATGTCATGCACTAGACCAGAGTTCAGCACTATCAGTCAATATACGGTCTCACAGCTGTTATATTAAAAACTTTATCACGTGTATAAACAAGCACTCAGCTTTAAGTTCCCTTAACATCACAAATCAAAAAAGTTACCTGTAATATTTCTGCAAGGTCTTCATTCCCGTTGTCTACTGCAATATCTAACGCCGTTTTGCAAAATTTACTCTGAGCATGAACATCTGCTCCATACTTTATTAACAGTTCTACAACTTCTTGGTGGTTATGTTCAGTAGCCCAGTGAAGTGCAGTCATTTTGAGCATGTCCTTGGCATTGACATCAGCACCATGCTACAAACAAGATCATTACATAAACTCTGTCACGAGAGGCATGTGAATTAAATAATGCCAGTCCCAGAATGAAGTCCACAATTGTCTTTCTCCATCAGCAAGTAATGTCTTGTTATCTTACATTTACAGATTTATTAGAAGTATTTCCATCTAAGTATCAAATTATTTATCTCAAAGGATTAAAGACTCCCTAAAAATTAACATCTCAGTTCTAAAAGCTGTTATTCACACAGTATCAAAAGTGAAAAATAGCCTTATATTGAGACAGCAATAAATAATTCACCTGAAATGATAGTGATTTTAATGCTAAAATAAATTACAGTTTTATAGGAAAACAAAGCACCAAATGCACACAGTATAAATATTCACATCATTTCAGTGTTGATTTTATGACTAGAAGGAAATTACAAATATTTGAACATATACCACTGTAATGCCTGACCTCAGACCTTGTCTCAGCAGTCTTTACCTTAAGTAAGACTTCTACTATGCTGGCATGGCCTTCTGATGCTGCCATATGTAATGGAGTTCTGTCCACTTTGGTTCTGGCATCCCGACTCACACCCGCTCGCAGCAACACTTCTGTTGTTGAGTAGTGTCCATACTGTGCTGCTAAATGAAGTGGAGATGTTCCCAGCTGTAATGTAAAGGAAAAAGTGGAGTTTTAACAGATGCCAGTATGAGATTTCTTCTTATTCTGAAGCTATCAAACTCAGGTGTCAGGCCACCACTTGAAAAATCATTTTTCTTTGCACTCTCAAGCAAAGCAGCTGTCAGAACTTTTATAGATCATCAAGAGGAACAAGAAAAAAAAGTTTCTTCCCCCCCCCTTCCCCCCCCAATAAGCACACCACACTAAAACCAGCTCACCTGAATTAACTTTTTGAGGTCTGTGCTATGTTTATTCTGTCCTTTTGAGGTGTGATGTTTCAATCAGCCTAACCCTATCTTAAGTGTTGGTCAACATGACATACCAACATTGGAAGGGACCTCTGGAAGTCACCCGAGTCCAATCTACTGCTCAAAACAGAATCAACTTGCAAGTTAGGTCACTAAGTAGATTAAGGTTCTTTCAGGCTTGTAAATACCTTAAAGTTTCAGGTATCTGACCTCCCTATACAACTTATTCAAAATTAGGCACCTTCAAAATACAACTCAGAGCCTTTCTATCAGTGAACTCTCAGCTGCACATATTAGGTAGCTGGAACTGCTTTCTTAATTCAGACCTCTTATTGTACTAAATGCATAAACACAGTAACTGGGAGGATGACTGCTTCTTTCTCCCATTAACCATTCCAGAGTTCATCTTAAAAGCCACCAGAATGAGCTCATTCAGTCTGTTACTAAAATCAGTAGGAGGTAATATGAAGAAACAATTTTAATTTTTAATTAGGCATTAAATGATGTGACTGCAGCATTCCAAGAAAAAAATCCCAAGACTTGCAATATAAATGCTTAACTGCAGTAATCCCATTTTCTTCTTCAGGTGAGAAAGGTAAGAGGATTTACTGAACACCACAAAAGTTTTCATTACCCAATCTGTGGTAAAAGGTGCTCCATTTGCCATCAAAATGCGAACTTCATCATCTTGACCTGCTCGTGCAGCTTCTAAAAGTTTCTTTCCCAGATCTACTAGTGACATCTAGGGAAGGACATAAAGGAATAAAAAAAAAAAAAAACCACACAACACATTAATACTACTTGAAGTACACAAATGTCACTGTCATTTTTTTTTTTAATTATTTTAAACTATTTCTGAACTACCCTGAAAAGTTCAAAAATTGGAGTTGGTTATTTTAGCCAGAACAAGCTTTAGTGCTTGCAATATGCAGCCTGATTGTAGAATTACTTTTGTCAGCTGAAGAGAACTGACACTAGGGAGAAGATTTCAGTATTACAATGCTGTAACCATAGCAGCTGCAAAGTTTTATCAGACTAAATTTAAACTGAACTGGATGCACATTTCTTATAGCAGAAAGAGGTTTAGAAGCTCTCACCTGATACTGCAACCTACTGCAGCTTTGTCCAGCTTTCAAATGGTATCACATCATGACTGCTATGTCACACACCCAAAAGCATGACTTTCACTTATCCAAAATGCCTACATGTACTTAAGAGGTACAACAGTGCAAGCACAGATAGATATGAAATGCAACACTTTTCTGACATCTTGTCCATCACTATCACTTCACTTTTTTCACCCTAAAATACAGTTTCTATATTCCTAGTTATAAAAAAATGCAGTAAGCATACATTATTGTACTACATGCTTCAGATATGAACTAAGACACCTTCCTGAAAACAAACATTACTACCTGTTTCAAATGTCTACAGTTACTAAAAATGCATTAAGTGCAAAATTTTGATTGAGATACTATCTGAAAAACTTCTGCATCATCTTTCAACAACTTCCCTTTTACAGTACTCAAATTTCCATAAGATACAGAGCAAGCAAAACTATGTAGACAAATGACAACTACTAACCAAAACATTTTAGTACTATATCTCTGTTTTCCACTACCAGGATGCTAAGAATGGAATGACTTTCATCAGTTTAATTTCCAGTTACAAGCAAAGTTAAGCCTATATTACTAAGAACAGCCGTTGCAAGGCCATGCAGCCAATCTCCTACATAAAATTAGAGTACATCAGTTCAGAAAGAAATCCCATTAAACATACCCTTGTATCACAAACCAAACAATTTAGGAAGTTCTCTGCACATGGCTCAACTGGCAAAATCTGTGTGGTACATTGCTCAATACCTGAAAGCTATTGACTTTGTAAGAAATGAGGGAGACAGAAATACTGCAAATGCAGAACTCCAACATGTACATGTGGAGCCACCAAGTGCAGCAGATTTTACCTCTTTGTTTACTGCAGGCAGCAGTATCACTTTCACCAAAATATTACTCCATCTATGTCCATCCTTCTAGTGCACATGGACATGTTGACTTGTCTCAAGAGGGAAGGGAAAAGCTGACTCTCTTCCACAAAGAAAGAGCAAAAGAGAAAGAGGAATAAGAGGAAATCTACTACCCCTGTTAAAGTGAGACACTAGGAGTAATGATACAAACCAGTAATAGGACAGAGGGCATTTGGCAAGTGCAGGAGTGAAATGAAGGAATACAGCACTCCCTTTACAGGGCACCCTGTTTTGTTGTTTGGGTTTTTTTTTATTTAGGGTAGGGGGGTGATGGGCAGGCAGCAGGGGGTGCAGCTTACAAAGGAAAGGAGCACACACAGACACACAAGCTTCTTCTGGTGGTCTAATATCACATCAAGGTCCTCAGAAACAAAAGGGAAGATGGAACTTAATGCAAAATACTGACATTAGGAACTAATTCAGAAAGACAACAATTCCATTTCCTTGTATTATTTTTGTTCTAAACACCACTAAAAAAGAACTAATAGTCTCCTCTTGGAATTACATAATGATTGAGGCTGAAGGGGACCTCTAAAGGTCACCTAGTTCAGCCTCCCAGTCAGAGAAGGCCCAACAGGCTCAGGCTTCCCAGGACTCTCTGCTGTTAAGTTTTGAATGGCTCTGTGGATGAGCATCCCACCACTTCTTCAGCTTCATTCCAGTGTCTGGCCACCTTCATGGTAAGAGCTGTTTTCTGTGTATATCTGTCTTTCTCCAGTAACCAAGATGACAGCCTTGATAACAAGCTTATACCTGATGTCTGTTAGACAATAAAAATAGGTGAATTAAATTACAGTCTGTACATTTAGCAACTGTAACTATTCAGAACCCACTGACCACCTTTACACTGGTGAAAAACTGCAAAGCTGTTACCAAAAACCTATGCAGAAAAATCAAGCAGGGAAAAAAAAAAATCATTTATGGTGGCCTATAAAATACAAGTCTCATTCCCAGAAGATATTATGGGACAAACTTCAGCCTGAGATGAACACCTTTTCAGAGTCTCTCTGAACCACTACCACTGAGCACTGTCAGAGTTACAGTACATCGATTCTAATCTCACTGCAGAACTAAACAGCTCTGTACTACACTCATTAAGAAATGTTCTAATCAAGGAAAAAGAACATGGAAGATCATACATGACCTAACTACATATTTACCACATATTACTTTCATTAACCAACACCTGTGGTTGATGGGAAGTGTTTATTTTATACAAGCACAAATAATCACAGAAGTTTACATGATGCAGTTAAAATGACACAAAATTATTTTAGAAATGAAGTTTCAGTTCTCATAAGCATGCTAGGGCCATCTAGTGGAAGAAAGTTAAAAACCTAGCAAAGCGACACACTTGAACTCGAGTATAAATCACATTGTTAGTCCATTAGTGACATAACAGCAACTGAAGAGGCTTTTCCAACAAAATTCATGCACATTTAGTCTCTTTTAACCAATGAATACTAGCATTCACAAAATTTCTCAAGAACAGCCAACTCAAAGCTGACTTCTACTTGAAAGACCATTTCAAGAAACAGCTTTCTAAGGTCAAGAAACACTTCCCCCCTGTGCTCTTCCACAGTTAGTACTGAGCTATACTGAGAAGGGTCTGCAGCATCAGAATTCCCCTTTCTTCCCCTTCCCCAAAAATTCTTCAGCTGCTCTAGAGATCATTTAGTAACACTACAGTAGAACAATACTATCAAAAGCAAAAGTTCTATACAAAGTCCAATATCATATATTGAAAATAGAAATGAGATTTCCATTTCAAAGCAACACTCTTTGTTAAGTACAGCTGCTACTCCATGTAGTGTTATCAACCCTACTGAACTGCGTTACAAGGTACTCTTCAGTAACACTGTCATTTCCACCAGGCTTGGCTAGCACAAGAGCTGGGTAATGCTTTACAAGAGGATTCTTCCAGACAATGAAAGCATCACTGGCTCCGAAATAAAGTCTTGAGGCTGTTAGAGCTGCTCTCAGGGCAATCTGAGTATGTTTTGAGACTTCTAACAGCTCCTACAGAACTGTGTGAGCAGAGGGGTTTGTCTACAGTTGAGTAAATAGGGAAGAGCTTCTGCTGGGGTTGGACATCTTTGCATTAACCACCTCCTGTAGTTCCACATTTCATTATTCCAATGCACTCTGTACAGTATCACTAGCCAGATACCACAATTAACTGGTAACTAAAACTGAAATTAAAATTATTATTGCTATTTTACTTCTGTTCAATAGTGCCCTTTTTTGTATTCATCTTAGATTTAAGTTTTTATACATTCTATAAGACTCGGAACATCATGCTGTTACCAAAGGAGTATGTAACAGCACCTGACCAGAGTTTAGGTGGAGCTGTGTGCGAAATGGGCTCCATGGGGAGGGAGAGAAGCTGAAAAACATGCAGCTTAGGAAGGCTAGGGTACCACACTACAGACAACAGAGCAACAGAGTCTGAAGGAAGAGGAAGTTTGGCTCAAAATAGGGCAGCACCTTTCAGACCAACGTCCTGATCCAAGGATCCTGGACCCAGACTTATTCCCCCTCTAGCAGTGCAGTGGTGAACATCAGCTGGTCAGAATCAACGGGCACAAAACAGTTGTTGCAGAACATCTGCTAACACAGCGATCTCACAATGTACTTCTGCCAAGGTGCACCTCTAAAAGTGACTTAGTTGCACTACAATAGAAGAGCATGGACTGCAGCAGTACAATTTCCCAGAAGGTAAACTGAACCAATGTACTCCACATTTATGATAAAGGTTAGGAATGGCTGCAAAAAATCCCAGGACCAAGTTCCATAAAATGCTAATTAAACAGGTTTCCCTAATGGTAGCACACAGCAGAATCGTACTTGGAAATAGCTTGAGACCCATCTCTCACAGCCATCACATCTGGAAAAAGAATGCCCTTTTCAGAATGTCTTTTTCTTTCCACTGTTTCAAAATAATCAACCTGTTTCCCCAGACCTGCTCTTCCTACCAATTCCAACGCTGCGCAGTACTGCTAGAAATTCAGAATAGCAATTTCTAGCTAATTTTATATACCTTTCCATAACAAAGTCAAAAATACTCTGAAGTACAGTATAGAAATAGTTAGAAATAAATAGTTAGCTCTCTAATCAAGCACTCCATTTTGATCATTATTAGAATTAAATAACAGGATTGACTTGCTTTATTATTTTTATACTTTCTTCATCCTTATATAACATTGCAATACTTGAACTCAGAACAACTCTTCTTTGAAGAGTTTTTATTTCAATTACAGTTTTGTAACCTTTAAAGGAACCAGAAGGTCTGCATTAAACCTATGTATTTCCACGTACTAGCACCTCATAAAAACTTAGCGTGACTTTATTGTATATATCACTTAATAGTGATTATAGCAATTTACATGGAATAAACCCAGAAAGTTCTTAAGGGAATCTTACCCTTTGTGAATGATTTCACATACTTGAAATTTTAATATAAATATCATAGGCTTAGAGTATCCACACTTCTATTCTGACAATGAAAATTATATTAATAGCAGTCAGTTTTAGTTCCAGTACTTTCAGGATTCCTGTATGATTGTTGTGTTTGTATCTTAATTCTCTCTAGTTTGTTTAAACAGCAACATGAACTTCATGTTGGGACTACATATGCATCAGATGAAAAATCTCATCTGAGAAAAGATATCAGAAAAATAAACATATTGTTGAATAGCTTAGTGGTCAAGCCTGTAATTGTGCAGGTCTGTCTTCCAACTGGGTTCATACATTAAATTACCACTAATCATCAACATATCTCCATTAAATAATGCAGATAGTAGAATGGTCTTGTCCTTAAAAAGGATAGCAGAGATTGCGCCATTTTCTGCAACAAAATGAAACATCTAAAAAAAAAAATTACTACACAACAAGGGTGAACCACTGGCACCAACCGAGACTTGCAGTGGCCCTGCCAACAAGTCACAAAGCTTTCACAGAGAAGTTTGACACTAGATACCAAAAAGGTTACATTACAGTGGCTAAGATTGACATGAAGAATCAATCTATGGGCTTGTGATGTAGTCTTTCAACTGCACTACAGCCTTAAGAGTCTCAGATTAACTGCAACTTGAAAATAGCCTCAAAAATCACCAGCCTCTCTAATTAAGACATCCATTTTGATTATGAAGAATCTTTGAGAACAGCTTGCATTGCACAAAGGCCTAAAACAAAACTTGAAAACAAACTTTTCAGGAAAGAAAGTGTGTCATAAACAAGAGTCTACACCTAGTGTATGCTGATCTGACATGTATACTCTTAACCTTTTTTTTTTTTTTTTTTTTTTTACACAATTTATGAACCTTTACAAGTATTTGTGCGCATACACACTTCAACCAAACTTAATCTTACTAATACTTCAAAAGTCATGAATAATTATTAATAAACATTAAGCTAAAGTACGCCAAGGTGTGCATTCACATTTTTAGCACATTTAACTCTAATATACAACATTTGCCATTAAATAGAACTTATCTTAGCAAGCAGGTTAAAGGACAACATACAACTGCTTTGAATTAAAAACTCTAATCACAGAAGACTTTCTACAGGGGATTTCACTGACGTACTATCAGGCAGTGTCTCACCAACAGAAACTACTTCGAGTAGTAGGAGAAAAAAATTAAAACAACAGTCCGAACTAACACATCATGCCACGTTTATACCTCCATCATAGACTTTATTAAGAGTCCATGGCAAGAGTTACAGATCCCAGTTGAAGGGCAAGGAAGAAGGGAAGCTCCCCTAACCCCCGCCCTCGACGAAGCTGCCTCTCTCTCCTCAGGGCACCTTTGGCGCCAAGCTCCGGCACGCAGCTCAGCCGCTCACGGGGCGCCAGGCCGTGACACCAACCGGCCACCCCGCCCCACGCAAGGCCCGAGAACGTCTCTACGGGGCTCAGACCAGGCTGCCCGGCAGGGAAAGGCGCGGGACGAGCCAGGCCCCGCTCTGCCTCTCAGCGCCTGGGCCCCTCGTCGGGAGCGCCGCGCCCGCCCAGGCCTGTGTGGCACCCACGGCCGCGGAAGAGGGGCCGCTCTTACCGCCGCGGGCACTTCGGGCCCCAAGAGGACCCGTCCCCCCCACCCCACCGGCTGCGCGGCGGCCCCCGACCCCGACGCAGCCCCTGCCCCACAGGCCGCGCCCGGCGCCCCGCGGGCCGCCCAGGCCTCCGCCGCGGCCCAGGCCGCC